>JAXCGZ010000778.1:25000-41755 GCA_037179515.1 Halocaridina rubra
AATATATTCTAATTTAATTTAAGGCTGTGTGTATTATCACCGTACAGTGATATTACTGATTCCATTGTAGTCACCGCACAGTGAAAAGAACAGTGGCTTTGTTATCACCAGTCGGTGATAATATGTTATTCGGTATTTTCACCAGTGATAAACAAAGCTCCTGATATCCCTTAATGCACGTCCATACAGTGATAATAACGTAAGTAGCAATTATCACCGTGCTGTGATAATAACGTCGTCTGTTCGGTGATAATAGTCACTCCCTTAAAAGTTATTACGAATGTCAGCAGTGTGTTGGGAATAGACCTAAAATTACTAATTAATTATCAACTTACTATAATTTTATAAGCGAATTGAAATTACTGTAATCAATGGTCGTCTAATATATATATAGTCAGATGCCAACTAATTAGCATTAAATGGAAAATTCTGTCCAAATGACTTGCAGGGTAAAATGTCACCGTCCTCCCTTCCACCCCCTGCCAACGTCATGTATCATTAACACAACAAATGCAATTTAAAATTACTAATTTACGGAGTCAAAATTACTTAATCATGCTAATATCTTTCAGTTTCGTAATTCTTTGGTCATCATTTGCTAATTATTGATATAACTACGTACTAATATTAGTTAAATGATCAGTTTAATGGTTATTTCAAACGTCCCTACGAATGAAATAAAAATGCAAAATTTTGAAAAATTTTCAAAATAAATAATCTAAGTTTTCAATTAGTTCCTTCAATGTTGAACTAAAGTAGTCACCGTGGCTCAAGCGGTACCGTCCGCGACTCTGAGGCGTCAGGTTGAGGGTTCGCGCCCCTTCATGGTCTGAGGTTAGCAAGGGTATGCACTCAGGGTAACGATTACATCTGCCAAAACAAGTCCTTCGCAAGAAGGCAACCATCCTAGCCCTTGGTAGAAACAGGGAGTCCGTGACGTAAAACCGGAGCAATGTTGATGAACTAAAGTTACTAGGTTTGTGATTTTTTTTCAAACTGGGGACATGATGGTAAACATTTACCAGCGGTTTCTTTCACAATCCCAATTAGGATATATAAATCCCATAAAACTAATTATAGGCCTATTAGATTTGATTGTGTTAGTTTCGGTCAAGATTAGTTTCATGCACCCTTTTGCTGTATAAACACCGAATTTCATCCAATTAAATTAGGGAAGGCTTCAACTTTGAGTTAAGTTACTTGGAATAGATTAGGTTAGTTAGGCTTGGTTATCTAGGTTAAGTTTGTTAAGTTAGTTTAGTTAGGGAAGGCTAGTTAAGTTACATTAGGCCTAGGTGAATTTACAAAGTTTTGCCATATCTTCTAAACGGGGCATCATAGAAACACTAACACTATCAAACTTAAAAAAATTTAAAATTCATTATCTTTTGCACACTATAAACTGAAAAAATACACAAAACTGTTCTTGGGAAGGCCTATTGTGACCTTTCTGTTTTTTTATCATCCTTGGTAGTTAGCTAGGCTTACACACAAAAACATTTTACAAAAAAAAAAATAAGCAAAAAAAAGAAACAATTATTCTCATATGCAGTAAAAATCGATAAAATTTTGTGTATAATAAAACAAGATTAAAAAAAAATTGCCTATTTTTCAGTCGAGAAACATACAAACCTATAGTTTTACACATTGATGTTCCACATTTATTAGTTTTGAGCAAAGTTACTTCAATGCTAGGTTAAATTATAGTCCAAAAATAACTTATTTAGTTTCAATATTAATACAGCTGACGAAAGAAACAGTATTTCAAAATGATACGCATAAAGAAGCCATACCTTGTTCCGGTTTTACGTCACAGACTCCCTTTTCAACTAAGGGCTAGGTAAACAGCAGATTTCCATCAATCGCTTACAAGTCTCCTCTACAATATCACTACCAAAAGCCCATCCCATTCCTCACTTTTCAGGGATAACACCCTGAATATGGCTAAGAGAATTCACTCATTTTCACCCCTCCATCCCATCCCATTCCAGCTATCCCATATCCAGTACAGGTAATATTGACACCTGTCATGCGATCCTTGAGGTACGCCGGTCGTCTTATATCTTACATCATAATATCAATATTATTTTAAAATGACTTTAGTTATCAGCATATAAATAGATATTATTATTAGATTTTAAATTCAGTGACTTCTCTTTTTATCGACCTGCTGTTGATTAAATGCCGTATTTAGAATATGTTGCGAACTAGTTTACTATGGGAAGTGTCACAAATGATGCATTCTTATGTGACGTCACCAATACGTGGTCCGCCATCTGGGAGCAGGTCTTCACATGTCTGTAATGGCCTACTTCGCTCACTTAGTATTACCATTTTTCGCCCTCCTTTTGCAAATTGGTTAATTATTTTATCGTTTATAACTGTCACAACAGGAATGGGATCGAGAAAAACGTTGGCAGCATTATATTAAATCTAGGTGAAGAATCATGCAAGTTGTCAATGGAAAAAAGACAAGTTTGATTTTCCTGGTTAAGGCAAAATTTAATTGGAAAAATTGGCATGCTGCAAATAGGCTCTCCTGAACGGCATGTGCAGTATTGTGCTGAAGATACACAAACAGAAATTCACTACCTAATGTGTTAGGCACTATTATTTCTCTACCTTATGTAAGAATGACGGAAACACAAAATATTGTTAACGTAATGTATAAAATCACCATTTAATTGGGATAAAAAAAATAATAATCTTTCTTAGAACTAGTTTAACGATAACAAGGTTTACTAAAATTTTTCAGTTTCTTAATTATTATGACTAAGATTGTCATTATTCCAAATTATTATTAAAACCCTTACCTTTGCTGCATAAATTTCCAAGTCTTCAGAGGAGTCAAGTAATCCACACTGGTGATCAGTATAAGGCTCAAATTCCCAAATCTCTTCTTTTACCATTTTTACATAAATTCACTATATTGAGTATTATTTTTACTAAATGTATCTATCCTTCACCCAAGGAACAATATAGCGTTACTGGTCTCTGGTTAACAAAGCCATGAAAGTCTGTAAAATAACCCCAAACCGGTTAAAGTTATACTTGATAGCTTTTAATAACGCAGAATAACGACCTGTAATGAACTCTTCAAGTCTTCTTGCTCCAATCTCAAGCGCTCAGAAACCTACAGTGCTACTTCAAGTTGCATTAAATACTGAGAACTTAAATGATGATTTAGTTGTTCGTCCCTGTCGCTCCATGCGGTGTTCGCAGCGCTAATATTTTCTTTGTCAAGACATTTTGAATCATATATCAGTATATATATATATATATATATATATATATATATATATATATATATATATATATATATATATATATATATATATATATATATATATATATATATATATATATATATATATATATATATATATATATATATATATATATATATATATATATATATATATATACGTTCAGCGCTGACCTCATGATATTGCATCGGAGAGGATTTATTTATACACATTCAAACAAAGTCAGCTTACGAAACCTCTCTCTCTCTCTCTCTCTCTCTCTCTCTATATATATATATATATATATATATATATATATATATATATATATATATATATATATATATATATATATATATATATATATATATATATGTGTGTGTGTGTGTGTGTGTGTGTGTGTGTGTGTGTGATTACCTAATTGTGATTACCTAATTGTGTTTACGGGAAAGAGCCCAAAGCTCGTATCTTCCCGTCTCCTCATCGGTTCCATTTTAGACTTAGTCATACTTATCGTACCTGTCCTTAAAACTATGGATTGAGATAGCATTAACTACCTCCTCGCTTAGCCAATTCCAATTATCAACTACTCTTACACTGAAAAAGTATTTCCTTACATCCTGCAAAGAAGTTTTCTTACGAAGCTTCAAACTATGACCTCTAGTTCTAGAGCCAACCATATCGAAATATCGATCCCTATCCACTCTATCATAACCATGAAGGAATTTAAAGACTGTCACCATATCCCCCCTTACTCTTCTAGCTTCGAGTGATGGTAAGTCTAATTCCCTCAGCCTCTCATCATAACTGAGATTGCGTATTTCTGGCACCAGTTTCGTGGCATGTCTTTGAACTTTTTCGTGTGTGTGTGTGTGTGTGTGTGTGTGTGTGTGTGTGTGTGTGTGTGTGTGTGTGTGTGTGTGTGTGTGTGTGTGTGTGTTCAAATATTTTTAGCACTGACCTCATGATATTGTAAATATCATATACCACACACACTCGCGCATTATCGGACAGGATTTATTTATACACATTCAAACAAAGTCTGCTACGAAACCTCTCTCTCTCTCTCTCTCTCTCTCTCTCTCTCTCTCTCTATATATATATATATATATATATATATATATATATATATATATATATATATATATATATATCACTGACCTCATGACACTGTAAATATAATATACCACGCGCGCATTATCGGACTGGATTTATTTATACACATTCAAACAAAGTCTGATTACGAAACCTCTCTCTCTCTCTCTCTCTCTCTCTCTCTCTCTCTCTCTCTCTGTATATATATATATATATATATATATATATATATATATATATATATATATATATATATATATATATATATATATATATATATATAAACCCCCTGAGGGAGGGGGCTAGAATACTTCCTCCGTGTTCCCCTGCTTGTCATAGGAGTCGACTGAGGCTGAGCGAGGGGACTGGGAATCCCATCCTCTGTATTTTTCCCAAAGAGTCAGAGTATATTGCCTTGACTCAGCCCCTCCCTTTATTTTTTCTATGTGTTGTTAACACATTCCACACTTCATTCCACATCATAATACTGAGCCTAAGGTATTGTTAAATCTCGTCTCCAAGCATAAATAAGGTCAGGTAACTGTTTTCAACACTGTTCATTGAACCACTGGACCAGGTAATATAATCATAAAACATTGAAACGTCACATAGACCTACAAATGCACAATTAACACCGCATAAAAACCTACAATTGCACAATTAACACCATATAAAAACCAACAAATATTCTCATCTTATTTCTAATCCAATCACTGTTCTTTTGAAAGTAATTTATGATTAGACAACAGTAAATCAAAGTTACAAAATGAAAATACAGGTGTATAAATGTACATTTTTACAAGTGGATGTAAAATATTCCTATGTGACACATAGGAGACGTAGAACGTACGAGAAATAATCGACTCACACCCAACATGTTCACACGTCCAACACATACTCACATTAAGTCTTTGGCTAGGCCAATAAACGCACACCTGCCAATGAAACGAAACTATGCTCTGGCAACTGAAGAGATACACCCAGTATACTCGGTGATTACAGATGGAAAGATGGATTCAATTAGTCATCTGGTATAAAAAAAAAATACTCATTATTATGTTCTTAGTATTTTTCATTTATTCAGAGTAAATTGAAAGAGAAAACAAAGTTTCTTTATAATACAATAGTAGATGACCAATATCACTGAGACGGCAGAATACGTTCACATGTGTACGAAAATAAACACATGTATAAAACCGACACTTGTGCTCTCTTACGTGTTTGCAGCTGTAGCTGAATCAATATACATAACTTACCATCACCGTGGTATTTGAATCATATACGTTACAGATTAAAAAAATATCCATAATTATTAAACTGTCCTCATCACTTGACCAATATTAAAAATATCCATTAAACTGTCCTCATAACTTGACCAAAAAAAAATTTTTTTTTTTTTAGATAATCATGAAGAGCAATTCCACTCGGAAAAAAAAAATCTGAGCAGTACCAAAGTTACTGAAGCCAATATCGTGAGGGGAAAAAATAAATATACCGAAGAGTCATTAAATTTCCACTTGATTGGGAATTCTTTAATGCACGTACAAAAAATCAGGATTCAAGTAAAGATATCGACTGCCAGTACATTATATACCCACGTATATTGTTAGGTTAGGTTAGATTCGGTTAATGCCTAACCTAATATATACTAAGAACTACTAACCTAACCTAACCTAACAGAGGTCGGCTAGGAAAGTAAACTGATACGAAGGAGGGCTAAAATCATTCACTGTATTCTGTCCACCATCAGAACAACTGAAGACGGACTAAAATACAGTCTGAAAGATTTCAGCAAGTCGTCGTTTAATTTTTCCTTCGTAGCTGACCTCTCTTCATCTGTGTCACGTGTTCATCATTTCGTTTATATATATATATATATATATATATATATATATATATATATATATATATATATATATATATATATATATATATATATATATATATATATATATATATATATATATATATATATATATATATATATATATATATATATATATATATATATATATATATATATATAAAATATATGTAGTCACCGTGGCTCAAGCGGTAGCGTCCGCGACTCTTGAGGCGTCAGATCGAGGTTTTGCTCCCCGTCACTGTCTTAGGTTAGCAAGGGCATGCGCTCAGGGTAAGGATTACATTTGCCATAACAAGTCCTTCGCAAGAAGGCAACCGTCCTAGCCCTTGGTAGAAAAGGGAGTCCGTGACGTAAAACCGGAACAAACAAACAAACTATATATATATATATATATATATATATATATATATATATATATATATATATATATATATATATATATATATATATATATATATATATATATTCCCTAAACATACAGTCGACTCTTATATATACATACAGGACTATAAAGATACGTTATCCCTCTACCTTTTCGTTTTTCCTATAATCCTATACTATCATATACACATGTTACCCTTAAAAATGGTCAGGGTTTTGCTACGGAGTTTCTGTAGGCTATTGTGTTTCCCAAACACCCTATTTCACGATCCATTGTTCCTTTTATCTTGGGGTGCACTCGCAAATCTTCCCTATCACCAACATATGTTTATACAACGTGTATTTTATAGCCAGCAGCAAAAAGAGACTATTAACCGGAATAATACACTATTCCTGTGAGACAAGAAGGTAGAACAGCTTCGTTAACTTTGTTTATACCAGCCGTCTCCAACTGGAACTACTATTATCATATTCAAGATAAGTAATGAGTCTTTATGGAACAATAGGGCCTGACAAAGTTTTAGAGTGAAATTTGGAATGGGGTGGGATGAGCACAAAGTCAATGAACCACCCAGCCGTAGGAGAAAAAAAAAACACTCTCTTGTTGTAATTAAAAGAAGACATGCAGGTAAGAGGAAAACGATGTCATAGGCAGTATACAAGCCATTAAATACCTGAAAACTAGGAATCTATGATAGCAACATGCTAGTGTTGAGCAAAACGGAAAAGCAAAACAAACATACGTGTTCAAAACAGGGTTATGAACAGAATAAAGAACATGCAATTAAAAAATACATA
Source organism: Halocaridina rubra (assembly GCA_037179515.1). Lineage (NCBI taxonomy): Eukaryota > Metazoa > Arthropoda > Malacostraca > Decapoda > Atyidae > Halocaridina > Halocaridina rubra. The sequence continues at coordinate 32,387 of JAXCGZ010000778.1, forward strand.
TAATAAAAAAAATAATAAATACACGTCTTAGAGCAACACAAACTAATAATATATGTGCATGACAATATATTAATGTGTCTATCAGCTTCAAAAGAGTAATTACTCAACCTATACTTATTGTAATATGAAACAATAGTGCCAGGCACTGAGGTCAAGGTGTCATGCTGAGCTGGATTAAAGCAAAGAGGAATGAAAGGAAAAATTGACATAACTCGTCTTCAAAGAGAAGAGGGGAACTGGCGAACACAGATCCCCTTTACCACGTCACACAAAACTCATCACCTACAAAGTTAGTTGATTTTGAAGTACGTATTAATTTCGTGACCTTATCTGGTCACCTTCTCAAAGTACAATGCCATTGGCATTGTACTCTGAGAAGGTGGCCAGATAAGGTCAAGAAATCAATAAGTACTTCAAATGATTTTTCATTGTTTTCATTAATGGGAATTTTCCTACAAATTTAGACACATAATTACCGTGACAAGGCGCTATTAACTACACCTCGGTAATTATATGTCTTAGGTTAGAGCCCCGGTCAGGGATAAAATATGATTCATGTTTTCAAATATGTTAATGTGTTTATTTAATTATTATTAATACCAATTAGCATGGAATTTGAATGAAATGCGAAAACAAAACTACGAGTGAGGTTAGAAGAAGCTATGAAGAAAAAGGCTCTCAGAAAGAATGCGTTCATTCCTAGTATGGCAGTTAGCTGTAAGGTTAGCAACTTCTTTAGACCTTCATCTCAAAGGACCCGTCAGTACGCCATGACTCTACAAAACCTTCGAGTTTGGGGAACATGGATGGAATCTAGGATTTCTGAGATGACTCTCCAGGACCCTGAGGCATTGGATAGGAAAGTATTGATTTTCTATCATTTAGTTTTCCCAGGAATAAGATTCCTTATACTCATTGTCAGATGCTGCTACCACGGAGGAGCGGAGAAAGACAGGCAATCAACGTGGATAGAGAAGTGTCTTTATTGGATTCTTGCTCAGCCCATCGTTGGAAAGATTGTCAACGCTGCTCTTTCGATCTATGCCATATAGGCACTGCTGGTAAAACAGATTACTCATTTACTTAAGTACTTGGGTGATTGTTAGATTGTACCCTGCTATACTAGATGGACATTTAGGCACACTGATAAATAACATAGACTTAAATTTTTTGTTTGGTCTACAGCTATTTGTGCATTCAAAATGCCTTGAGTTGGTGACCCCCAGTGTGGTTACCGAAGCGTACAATATGGCGATGATTTACCTGACGTACCTCTGGTTGACAACAATCCCTGAAAGGACTGTATCGACCCTCTACATCGCAAAGAGGTTTTGGTTCGATATCTGGTTCTTGCCGTCGAATGTATGTTGCCATGAAGGAACTCCGATTGATCAAGATTATGGCTGCTAGCATCTTTGAATGAGGATAAGCAAATGGGCACAAGAAGGATAACGGAAGGAGGAGGAGAAGGAGAAGGACCGGAAGGAGAGTAGACCCTGGAGCATTTACGAAAGAGGAAAGACTTCTTGTATATTACGAAAGGGAACCAATCTCTTGTATTAATACTGAACATCTCTCGTATATTACGAAAGAGGACCAACGCCTTGTATTATTATGAAGAAACATCGTTTCTTGCGTAAGTTACGAAAGGTGGCAAAACTCTTGTATAATACGAAAGGGTTCTGAAGTATGTTACGAAAAGGAGAAGAACTTTCGTATAATACGAAGTCTGCACTCCTGTATTTTGCAAAAGGGTCCAGCTTTATTGCCTTCCTGTATTTAGTGAAGATTGAAGGAGGAGGAGGGGGGACAAAATATCAACAAATAACAACTACAAATATAGCAATAACAAATTAAAAAAAAAAAAAGAATAACGCTAGCCGCGTACATAATAATAAAGGCTTTTTTGGCCTAGGGCTTACCTGCCAGGATCACAGGAAAAACTAAAGCCCTGTTCATAGGCTTTTTGTCTTAGGGCTCACCTGGCAGGATCTCATGGGAATAAATTGACCACTGTTAAAAGGTTTTTTTCCTAGGGCTTACCTGACAGTAAATGGATGCTATAAGCCTGTTCATAGCAAGCAAGACTGAATGTGATGAAGAAAGAGAAAAAACCCGATGATTGTAGAGACAACTCAAGAAAAGAGCCTTTAACCTGGGCAGAAGAGGCAGAGTTGTAAGAAAATGAGCATGGAGAAAGCGACGATGATGCAAGACGGCAAATCAACCCTAAGAGGAAATCAGACCAGCCCAGGAAAGATATTGTGTGTTGGTAATAGACCTCTGGTGCGGCTTTAATTAGCTCGTTAGTCTACTTACCAACAAGAGATTACCTAATTGTGTTTACGGGAAAGAGCCCAAAGCTCGTATCTTCCCGTCTCCTCATCGGTTCCATTTTGTACTTAGTGATACTTATTATACCTGTCCTTAAAACTATGGATTTAGATAGCATTAACTACCTCCTCGCTTAGCCAATTCCAATTATCAACTACTCTTACACTGAAAAAGTATTTCCTTACATCCTGCAAAGAACTTTTCTTACCAAGCTTCAAACTATGACCTCTAGTTCTAGACCCTGCCATATCAAAAAATCGATCCCTATCCACTCTATCATAACCATGAAGGAATTTAAAGACTGTCACCATATCCCCCCTCAATCTTCTAGCTTCCAGTGATGGTAAGTCTAATTCCCTCAGCCTCTCATCATAACTGAGATTACGTATTTCTGGCACCAGTTTTGTGGCATATCTTCGAACTTTTTCAAGCTTAGCTATGTGCTTTTTCAAGAGCGGATTCCAAAAGGGGGCTGCATATTCGAGTTTTGGCCTCACATAGGTTACATAAATATTTCTGAACATTTCCTTGTCCATGTGCCTGAAGGCTACCCTTACATTTGATAAGAAGGCATATGCTGCCCTTACTATGCCATTTATATGTATTTCAGGAGACAAATCTGCCAGTATGTTTACTCCTAGACCTCTCTCAATTTCTGTCTCTTGAAGTTGTACTCCAGCCACCGAGTAGTCAAGCTTGGGTCTTCTTGCAATTGTACCCATTCTCATTACCTTACATTTTGAAGTGTGCATGGGGAGCTGGTAGACCTCTGGCGTGGCTTTAATTAACTCGTAGTTCTCAGGCTCATGAATGGTAGAACCTGGAGATTGGAAATCGGCCTCGAAATATTGGGAATTGGGAAGTACTAAGGGTTTATTTGCTAATATTTATTAAGAATTAAATATATCCGCTGTAAATGGCAGAGTGATTTTAACTACGCCTATGCGAAAGCAGTGCTGATCCCAAACGCTGGTAAATGGGGAGGGTTGATGTCGAGATATGCATCTTTAACTGTAAAAATCATGTCATTTTTCTTAAAAAAAGAACTTATAAAGACAGATAGATTGACAGATAGATAGATAGAGAGAGAGAGAGAGAGAGAGAGAGAGAGAGAGAGAGAGAGAGAGAGAGAGAGAGAGAGAGAGAGAGAGAGAGAGAGAGAGAGAGAGAGAGAGAGAGAGAGAGAGAGAGAAATTATAATCATTATAACTTAATAATAAGCATGTTTGCTTTAAACAAGGTATAATCACTTCCCTAATCGATAAAATCATGATAACAGCGATGTTTTTCGCCTTAATAGTAATCGTGGACACTACATAAATTTTAGTTTAGTTTCCAATATAATATTTAACGTTTTCTATGAAGTATATGGGACTCAATTTTCTATAAATTGTTACAACACTTCTGACTATAATAAAAAACAAAAATATATTCGGGTAATTAATCAATTCTTCATTTAAGAAAAAAAATCCTAATGATTTTCGTATCAATCTGTCTTCCTAGGCTTATTCATACTATTATGAAGATCTTTATTATTGCTCACCTAAAAATTACTCTCTCTCTCCCATTTAGGCACGACGATAAGAGGTAGACAGATTGATGGATATATAGACAGATATACAGATAGATGGATGAATGGATGGATGGAAAGATGGGTGGATGGATAAATGAATAGATGGATAAATAGATAGATAGATAGATAGGGAAAGAGATTATTTAATGCTTTTATATTCAGGTACTAGGAATAGAGAGAGAGAGAGAGAGAGAGAGAGAGAGAGAGAGAGAGAGAGAGAGAGAGAGAGAGAGAGAGAGAGAGAGAGGAGAGAGAGAGAGAGAGAGAGAGAGAGAGAGAGAGAGAGAGAGAGAGAGAGAGAGAGATGAGAGAGAGAGAGAGAGAGAGAGAGAGAGGAGAGAGATCAATGAGGAAAATTTTAAAGCACCGTAACATTAACAGTCTCATTTTTAGAGCAAGTTTGTCTTTATACCAAAAGCTTTCCTGTAAAAAAATGGCTAGAAGCGTAATAAAGACATCCATTAAAAGCAATCCCTTTTGGCTTCAAATTCCCTTTCCCCCCAAAAAAGGTAGACGACATTTTTTTTTTTAAGGCATGCGCTATCTGTGTTCATATTTTCAAGCTTTATTAGTTTTTTCATTCCTCTTACAGTGGGAATTCGAAATTGGGTTTTTATTGTACAAGATTTGGTAGAGTAGTGATTGTCAATCTTGAAGATTATAAAAGTTAAAAAGTAATTATTTATATTTTCATACTTTCTAAAATGCGGAATCGGTCCTAGGTCCTTCTAGAAGAGAAGTCCAATGCTTATTGAATCTGTATGTTGAAAATTATAACATTCGGTTTTGTTTGTTTTTGCTTTGTTTTTATTTTTACGATCGGAAAGTCGAACATAGGTCCATATAGAAGAGGACTTTAAACTTTAGTGAATGTTTTCTTTGATGAAATAAAATAACTTTTTGTGTGTCACAATTAGTCCATCGAATGGGGGTGAACACAAGTATTTTGGATACAGATTTAGTGATTTAGAGTATGTGGCTTCTCCCAGACAGGTTAGAACCTATCTGGTTTCCTAATATGTTAATTGAATTAAGAGGGTAAGTTTCGGTCAGCTTCAAAGACAACAGGGCTATAAGAAGGAAGAGATGATAGGCATTAAATTAACTAAATTTTGGGTGACCCACTCAGATACCCTCTGCAAATCGGAGTTGAGACTAGAAGAAAGAGTGTTACGAGACTGATTACTCAAAGCAGATGAAGGTTGTGAAGGAAAGGCCCTGGAAAAATGAAGAGTAGAACCATCGGCAAAGGCGTGAAGAGAGGAGGATGGGGATTGAAGATCGTTGATGAAGAGAAGGAATTGAGTAGGTGAAAGAACAGAACCCTGCGGAACATCACTGGTAACAGGGAATGGGCTACATGTTGCACAGTTAACAATCAGATATAAAACGGTCAGAAAGAAAACGAAATCAGAAAACAGAGAGAAGGGGTAAACCCATAAACAAGGAGTTTGGCCAACAGAGCCTTATGCAACGCTGTCAAAAACGTTAGCGATATCAGTTCGGTAAGAGGGTACTGTTATAAGAACCGTCACTGATAATTCATCATAATGTATTCATAATCTCATATTTTCCATGGGCATTGAACGTTTATATTTGCAGTAGGTGATCGCAATATTATTCGTTCATGCAAATTGTCATCCGCAGAAGCTTAACAGGGTATCAGGTCATGTTAGGAAGCAAACTGATGGAAGTAGTAAACATGGGCAGTGAGTGTGATACATACATCCTTCCAAAGGTTTTCGGAAAAGCTATGAATACTTTTTCATCTCCAGCAGGATTAAGATCTTATATACTGTATACATTACTTTTATTTATCTTAATGTTTATTCATATCCTTTTTGCAGAATAAGCAAGCAACCTTAGCGATAATAATACCGAGAATCAGGCAGATGAACAAGACAGAATACTCTAGCTTCTTGATAAAAACCAATATATTTTATATTTCTTTTTAATGATTGACACTGAGACGAGCTAAGAAAATTGCACTCATTAGGTCCGGGCACCAAGAAAGTAAAGAAAAACAGAGATGGAGAGTGTAGTGGCTTGTCAATATGAAGAGATAGTAATAGACGAGGAACAAAAACACCAGACTATTCAATATTAAAAACAGGAATTGAAAAAGAATCATACCTGAAGGAAGACTTTCAGTTGTAGTATCGTAACAGGTAGACACAATCAAAATATTGCTGCACATTTAATAATGATATCACGAGTTTCCATACAATATTACCCATGTTACATGTACACATTACCATGATTTAACAGTAGAAAAACATAAGTTAATTATAATTTTTGAGTACTGTATATGTCAAGAGTAAAAATTTTGCATAATAGGACTGAGGTTTTTACACTACAGGATTTGCTACTTATATGCAGGCCACGTAATCTGTCCATCTGTGAAATGCTTGTATTTGTACTTTTAGAAATATTTTTTTAAGCTTTTGAGATGTACACAAATTTTACTCCCATATTATCAAGGTAACATTTCTTTTTCATAAAAGAATAGTAATAGCGACGTAACATATTTGAAGTACAAAAAAATTGTATATGCTTTTAATCCCTGTACAGAATTCGATTGTACTACCAATACAAAATGACTTTGACACCAGTAATTATATACTTTAGTACAATGGGAAAGGAATACGAACAGACAAATAGTTACTGTTTACAAAACATATCACCAGTTATGTTACTTGAACTTATACCCAAAAAAAATTTGATTAAAAAACTTATGACACTCCATAACATATGTGGTATAGGTACCATTTGGTTACATATACCTAAATGTACATTATTGCATCTAGTCCCTACATTCCACGACACCGTGCCACTTTGTGTTGGGTTTACAAGAAAGTGTTCTACACCAAGAAGCATATTTACACTTAATATAATATATTTAAAGTTCGATTATCATGGCCAATCATCTTCATTATGCATGAACCGAAAGTTTACCTAAGATATTGGTCCCTACATATGCATATACAAGCCAGTATGATATACTAACATAATTGAATGACGTTATAATATACTAGCATGACACTGGCCAGATTTCTTAAACAGTGTAACCCTAGGATATCATATTGTTAGTTAGCTACACACACACAAATGGATTTCATAAACACATCTGATGCAGTTCTGTGTATGGCTAGGATCCCACATGGGATCCTAGCCATACACAGAACCACGTCAGATGCGTTTATGAAATCCATTTGTGAGTGTATAGCCAACTAACAATATAGTATCCTAGGTTTACACTGTTTAAGAAATCGGGCCATTAACACCATTAACAGATTCGCAAATATTACTATACTAAATTCTCAACGACAAATAGATAGAAAACAGATTTTTTACCAAGACTCTCTCCTGCAATATAAGCGAGAAGAAGAAAACATTCTTAAAATTCGAAACTGACCTGCAAGAAAGAGCCAAGCGCATTTCTTACATTATTTTTAAATTTCATAGATAAATTAAAATAAACATTTTGAATACACTGTCTTAAATTACAATCCAAAATAAAATTCTGCAATTTCAATACAGTTTATCAGTCTCTCCCTTATGTGTATTTTTATAAAGAAATTTTCTTCTTTAATATCAATTAAATGCCTTAATGTGTACTTTTATAAGGAATTTCCCTCTTTTTTAGCATCAATTAAGATTGCCAAAGAACCAGCAATAGTAAATGTATAAAATTAAAGGGCAAGACTTACAAAAATAAACACACGACAATAAGTGTCATAAGCTAATCACATGGTGTTCAAGGAAATTATTTCGGATAATGGGTATGAAATTATTAATAATGTCTTTACTAAATAATGTAAACTTGCTTCTGTTAATCATAAAAGTAATGGTGAGAATATGAGATATGCAAATACAAAAATACAATGTAGCAAAAAAGCAGAGACAGCAGGACTTTAAAACACCCAACTCATCCTCAACTATTTTCGAAGTTGCTTAAAAAAAAAAAAAAAAAAAAAAATCCAGCTTCTAGGAAGGAGGGGTTACCACCCCTTGATTACTTCACTGTATATTATAAGCAACAAGAGAAAGGCAAGTGTCTTGATTAAATATATAGTACATCTGCCATTTCAATTGCCCTGTCACTGCTTTGGACGAATTCTTGATCCTACACGAGAGATTTTAATATAAAAAATTCTACATATATACATACTGTATATATATATATATATATATATATATATATATATATATATATATATATATATCTGCTAAAAAGAGAAATTGAACTCTGTTTCCACTATAAGAATACAAAGTACATTTTCATTAGCATAATAAAAACTCACGAACAAGATGAGTCAGTGATATTTTTTTCACACTACTGATGGAGTAATTTGCTGCATACATAGATCTCGTCACTGACTTATCTGTATTATTTAACAACATGATATTGAACAACAAAGTGAGTACTTCGTCAAATACTCATATCTACAGAATACATAACAGTAAATATGTCTACATTCTAATTGCAATCAGAACTTAGTGCAATTGCAAGCACTCATGAGGCTTAAGACCAGAGACTGTGTATTGTGATGCTGTGAAAAATTGATTTCCTACAGTGTTACCGGTGTTAGAACACTTAACAAAAAGTATAACCAAGTTAAGCGTAACAAAATAAAGCTCATTTAATTGTATTCTGTCTTCAAATAACTAGACTGTAAATCTGTCATTCTTCAATGCCACTCAGAATCAACTAAATATACATCACCTTATTTAATTATAAAGATAAAACTTTCTATGGGAAGTAACTTTCCTGATTAAGGTACACAATAATAAAACATTACTAACTACATTATTTTTCCTTCTAAATTATAATTTTCGAATATTTTATTCATGAAGCTAAACGTTACATTATATATCTATACTCAAGCGTGCCTAGTATCTATATGACATAATCTGAGCTAAATTGGACAGGAAGAGGCAATATGTATGCCATGTAAAATTACACAACCAACAACATGTGTAAATGATTATCCCAAGAAAATAAATCGATTAAAACTTACAAAGATATGTATTGTACATAAAATATGAAGCCACTTCGTAAATACTAAATACATACCGTCCGCAAGTTACACTGAGCATTGATTACTTGTTCAGCCGCATAATGACCCACCTCAATCACCAAAGAGATATCATGAGAGGTTATTTCTAACTGCCATTCTGCTTTGTAACTGCCATTCTAATTTCTAACTGCCATTTTGCTTTGTAACCGCATACTTGTGCTTCCCGTTTTCATTGATCACACAGATATGCTATAGAAGAAAAAAGTGTCAATTAGATCCGTGTATCATGCCAAATGCTTTACATCTATAATAAGATTTGCGTGTCCCATATTCTGAATAGTAGTATGTACACAATTCATACAAAAAGAAACCTTGAGTATTATTCATAGGCATGGAAAATATATATACCATAAGAGAAGACAAAAATAAATAATTCAGTGG
>JAXCGZ010000779.1:5000-27500 GCA_037179515.1 Halocaridina rubra
TATATATATATATATATATATATATATATATATATATATATATATATATATATATATATATATATATATATATATATATATATATATATATATATATATATATATATATATATATATATATATATATATATATATATATATATATATATATATATATATATATATATATATATATATATATATATATATATATATATATATATATATATATATATATATATATATATATATATATATATATATATATATATATATATATATATATATATATATATATATATATATATATATATATATATATATATATATGTGTGTGTGTGTGTGTGTGTGTGTGTGTGTGTGTGATTACCTAATTGTGATTACCTAATTGTGTTTACGGGAAAGAGCCCAAAGCTCGTATCTTCCCGTCTCCTGATCGGTTCCATTTTAGACTTAGTGATACTTATCGTACCTGTCCTTAAAACTATGGATTGAGATAGCATTAACTACCTCCTCGCTTAGCGAATTCCAATTATCAACTACTCTTACACTGAAAAAGTATTTCCTTACATCCTGCAAACAAGTTTTCTTACGAAGCTTCAAACTATGACCTCTAGTTCTAGAGCCAGCCATATCGAAATATCGATCCCTATCCACTCTATCATAACCATGAAGGAATTTAAAGACTGTCACCATATCCCCCCTTACTCTTCTAGCTTCGAGTGATGGCAAGTCTAATTCCCTCAGCCTCTCATCATAACCGAGATTGCGTATTTCTGGCACCAGTTTCGTGGCATGTCTTTGAACTTTTTCAAGCTTAGCTATGTGCTTTTTCAAGTGCGGATTCCAAAAGGGGGCTGCATATTCCAGTTTTGGCCTCACATAGGTTACATAAATATTTCTGAACATTTCCTTGTCCATGTGCCTGAAGGCTACCCTTACATTTGATAAGAATGCATATGCTGCCCTTACTACGCCATTTATATGTATTTCTGGAGACAAATCTGCCAGTATGTTTACTCCTAGATCTCTCTCATTTTCTGTCTCTTGAAGTTGTACTCCAGCCACCGAGTAGTCAAGCTTGGGCCTTCTTGCACTTGTACCCATTCTCATTACCTTACATTCTGAGGTATTGAATTTCATTAGCCACTTTTCTGACCACTCATGCAGATTATTTAGATCCTCCTGAAGTTCTCTACCATTGTTCTCGTTTTTTACTTTCTTCACAATCTTTGCATCATCTGCAAACATATTCATGAATGAATTTATAGACTCTGGTAGGTCATTTACATATACAAGGAACAAAAGTGGCCCTAAAACTGAACCCTGTGGAACTCCACTACTAACTCTTCTCCATTCAGACACTGAGTGTCTTACTCTAACCCTCTGTTCCCTTCCTTCTAAGTAAGTTTTTATCCATTCCAAAACATTTCCAGCTATTCTAGCCATTGAGTGCAGCTTCCTAATAAGTCTCCCATGTGGAACAGTGTCAAACGCTTTCTGGAAGTCTAGGAATATGCAATCTGCCCAGCCCTCTCTTTCCTGTAAGATTTGGCTTACCTCATCATAAAATTCTAATAAGTTTGTTACTGTTGATCTACCTTCCCTGAAGCCATGTTGCCTCACTGACAAAAAGTTGAAGGATTCCAAGTGAAGAGAGATATGTTTCCTTAGTAGTTTCTCCATAACTTTGCAAACTATGCTGGTCAAGGAAACTGGTCTATAGTTCAGAGCCGTATCCCTCCTTCCCTTTTTGAAGATAGGTATCACATTTGCTTGTTTCCAGCATCTTGGAATCTCCCCCGACTCCAGTGACTCCTTAAATATGATACTTAGTGCCACTGATATTGTGTTTGCGCATTTTTTAAGCACATGAGGGGATATGTCATCAGGACCTGTAGCTTTATGAACATCTAAATCCATCAGCGCTTTGCATACCTCTGTGGCTGTAAGGTTGATGTTCTCTAATACCGGCCCTTGAGCTTCTATCACTGCAATCTGAGGGGGTGGGGTATTTTCTACTGTAAATACTGACTGAAACTCCTTGTTCAATTCTTTGCAGATCTCTTCGTCCGTCTCAGTGATGCTTCCATCCGCTCTCTTTAGCCTTAAAACCTGTTCTTTTACCTTCAGTTTTCCTCTGATAAAGCTGTGGAAAAGCTTGGGATTTTCTTTAGCCTTCCTGGTGATGTCCCTCTCATAATCTCTCTCTGCCTCTCTCCTTTTGCTTAGGTAGTCATTTCTTGCTCTTTTGTAGGTTTGCCAGGCATTTATGTTTTTTCTCCTCCTATACCTTTTCCAGCATTTGTCTCTCCACTCCTTAGCTCTTTTACACCCATTATCGAACCATTTCTCTCTGGCATGAATTACACCTACTTTGGTGACAGGTATGCAGCAATCTACTATCTTCCCATATTTCTCACAAAAGATGTCATACATTTCTTGTACAGATTTGTTGTAAAATAAGGTTCTCCAGTCAATAACTGCAAAAAGCTCATTCATTTTGATGTAATCTCCTTTCGGATAGTTCCTCCTCATGTCCTCAGTGCCTCTACTCTCAGGAAGAATATCTTCAATGATATACTCCATCAACAACACACAGTGGTCACTCTTTCCAATTGGTGGTTCATACTCAATATTTTCAATATCCAACACATTATCTGTGAACACTAGATCAAGTAGTGATGGCTCATCCCCACCCCTGGCTCTTGTTGGTTCCATTACATGTTGGTGTAGGAAATTCCCTTGTACGCAATCTAGGAATCTTGCCCCGAATGAGTCCTCACCACTGTGTGGGTCAAGATTTATCCAATCTATCTCTTTATGATTAAAGTCTCCCATAATCAAAATCCTACATTTTTTCTCCCGTGCCATGTTAACAACTGAGTTTATGACTTCAATAGTACCTATATGACTTTCCTCATAAATTTCAAGCCTATTTTGGTTCCTTGGTGGGTTGTATACAACAGTTATTATAATGCTCTCTGACCCAGTATTAATGCGAGCAACAAGAAATTCCCTGAACTCACTTTCTATAGCCAAGTTTATTTCTTCAACTTGAATCCTCTCACTTATGAGCAGTGCTATCCCTCCACCAGTCCTCTCAGATCTTTCAACCCTTAGTATTCTGAAGCCCTTAGGAAAAACTGTGACACTGTTTATGTCCTCACTCAACTTAGTCTCTGTAATTGCTACTATATCTGCCTTACTGTTGTGAATCCTATCTTTTAATTCTACTGCCTTACCAGCTAATCCATCAGCATTTGTGTATAACAATCTTAATGAGGCCCCATCCCCTGATCTTCTGTCATTATCTTCTTTATCTCCCCTTTGTCTGGAAGTATTCTGTAACGAAAATTTTTCTTCTCTTCTTCATTTCTCTCATCATTTAACCTTCTTGCCTCTTGCAACAAGTTTTTTATCTTTCCCATCTCTTCCTGTGTTCTGTATCATCTAATGAACACTTCTTTGCATTCTTGAAGGTCTTTTAGACTTTTTTTTCTCAACAATATTTCCCTACATGTTTCCCCTCTCTCAAAGGTTACTTTTGTTGGTCTCGGCTTTCCTTCCCTCGAATATTTACCTAGTTGGTGTATGTTTACAATATCCTCAGGACCACATACTACTCCAAGCTTTCTTATCAGGTCTACAACGTTAGCTTTATTTTCTTCAAGTCTCCCCTGCCATGTTGGCTCCTGGGATTCACTTATGCCTGAGATTACCACTGTCTTCTCCTTATCAAGTGCCTGTCTGATGAGTGGGTTTGCCCTTTCCATCACAACGTCTTTCATTTTTTCGATTACTGTCTCTTTATAGTCAACTGTTTGTATGTTTTCCAGTGCCACCACCTTTACAGCCTCTTTTACTGCCACATTCCCCTTTAGTGCATCAGCAAAGGACGTTTTCATGGCATCATTTTCCATATTCAGCTCCTGGAACTCTTTTCTGAACTGTTCAATGTTTTCCTTAATCTGGACATTCCAAGCAGCAATCTCGTCTCTCTCAGAAGAGAGCAGTGAACTAACATCTAATTCCTTTAGGTTGTCATTCAGCTGTTTGTTTTTATCTTCTTGTTTAGAAATTCTAGATTCTAGTTGACTCTTTTCCCCTTCCAGCTTCTTTATTCTTTTTTCTAGTTCCTTTCTCTCCTGCCCTTGTGTTTTATTTGCTTCCTCCAAAGATCTTATTTGTTCTCTGAGTGTTTCATTCTCTTTCATTTCTCCATCCATATTCCGAATTTTATCATCAAGGCTTACAACCATTTCCTCTAACTTCTTGATTCTGTGTGTGTGTGTGTGATTACCTAATTGTGATTACCTAATTGTGTTTACGGGAAAGAGCCCAAAGCTCGTATCTTCCCGTCTCCTGATCGGTTCCATTTTTAGACTTAGTGATACTTATCATACCTGTCCTTAAAACTATGGATTGAGGTAGCATTAACTACCTCCTCGCTTAGCGAATTCCAATTATCAACTACTCTTACACTGAAAAAGTATTTCCTTACATCCTGCAAACAAGTTTTCTTCCGAAGCTTCAAACTATGACCTCTAGTTCTAGAGCCAGCCATATCGAAATATCGATCCCTATCCACTCTATCATAACCATGAAGGAATTTAAAGACTGTCACCATATCCCCCCTTACTCTTCTAGCTTCGAGTGATGGCAAGTCTAATTCCCTCAGCCTCTCATCATAACCGAGATTGCGTATTTCTGGCACCAGTTTCGTGGCATGTCTTTGAACTTTTTCAAGCTTAGCTATGTGCTTTTTCAAGTGCGGATTCCAAAAGGGGGCTGCATATTCCAGTTTTGGCCTCACATAGGTTACATAAATATTTCTGAACATTTCCTTGTCCATGTGCCTGAAGGCTACCCTTACATTTGATAAGAATGCATATGCTGCCCTTACTACGCCATTTATATGTATTTCTGGAGACAAATCTGCCAATATGTTTACTCCTAGATCTCTCTCATTTTCTGTCTCCTGAAGTTGTACTCCAGCCACCGAGTAGTCAAGCTTGGGCCTTCTTGCACTTGTACCCATTCTCATTACCTTACATTTTGAGGTATTGAATTTCATTAGCCACTTTTCTGTGTGTGTGTGTGTGTGTGTGTGTGTGTGTGTGTGTGTGTGTGTGTGTGTGTGTGTGTGTGTGTGTGTGTGTGTGTGTGTGTGTGTGTGTGTGTGTGTGTGTGTGTGTGTGTGTCAGTATAATGTTTAATCCTTGTTGCCAAATGAATACAATGAATAACACAATTTTTATAGTATTAAAAACAATTAATAAAATAAATAAAAATTCTAGCTACAGACTGACTTACTGAGCTCATGATTACTCATATTTTTATGACTATATTTCTTACTTACATGAAGCATTCAAGCATGTTGTTTTTTTAGGCCTGACTGAAAAAGTGTCCAGGAGCAGATTCCAATCAGCATGTAATTTTAATCGAGAAACTGAAGAGGTAAGAAACCTACGGAAAACATACCAAGAATTTTTCCAACATGTTAAAGAAGCGGAAACACTGCTGGATACTACATGTCCCGACCCTTATGATACAAACAGCTGGATAAAGATTCATGAAGCCACTACTATATTGGACAACTTACTTAAACAACTACAAAAAGATCTGCCAGTTGCAATTCGCGGATTAAAATATACCTGTCCTACCATTGAAACACGTCTTCTACAGATAGATGTAATTCATGGTTATCAACGAGACCTAGGCGATGGTCTTTTCGTAGAAATTAAAACAGAAACTTTGAGTGGATCACAATGTACACAAGTCAATCGGTTTGCCCAATTAATTCCAACAGTAAAAGCAAGAGCTGACAATTCAAGCGAGTCTTGCTATTGCTTACCAGAAACAACAACTTCATTGCCATCACAAACTGATGTAACAAAAATAAGCCAAGGTACATCAGACGAAACCTATGAAGTCACAACAGACGAAGCAGCCACGATCTCTGAAAGTAACTATGGTTCATCAGAGACACCTTCAAGTAATATCACATATTACCCTCCTACTACAAGTTCAGATATAAACCAAGACACCTCAGAATACATACCATCTAGGGAAAATACAGGATCTGGTGAAATTAGCACTCAAAGTAATGATAATGCTTCAGAAGAGACTACATCTGTAGAAACCACGGGGTCATATGGATCAAGCACTAGTAGTAACCAAGAAACTGCAATAGAAACAAGTGAAAACAATGCAGGATCTAGTGGGTCAAGCTCGGAAAGTTATCAAGACACTTCAGAAGATACAACCTCCAGAGATACTATAGGATCACCTGGATCAAGCTCTTCCAGTACCCAAGAAACTTCCGAAGAAACATTTGAAAATATCACAGGATCCAGTAGTACTGAGGGCACATCAGAAGAGTCATCAACCAGAGAACACACTCGATCATCTGAAATAAGTTCCTCTAGTAGCCAAGAAATATCAGAAGGCACTTCAGAGAACAATTCAGGATACAGTGAATCAAGCTCTGAAAGTAATCAAAACACTTCAGAAGAAACATCATCTTCTGAAAACACAGAATCATCAAGATCCAGTAGTAGCCAAGAATCTTCAAGTGGCTCATCGGAAGAAACATCTTCAATCAGTACAGAATCCAGTGAATCAAGCTCTGAGAGTAATCAAGGCACTTCAGAAGGATCTTCATCTGCATCAAGCTCAAGCAGCAGCAAAGAGTCTTCAGAAGAAACATCTGGAGAAAACATAGGGTCATCCAGTTCCAGCTCTAGCAGTAGCCAGGAATCTTCAGAAGAAACATCTTCAATCAGTACAGAATCCAGTGAATCAAGCTCTGAGAGTAATCAAGACACTTCAGAAGGATCTTCATCCGCATCAAGCTCAAGCAGCAGCAAAGAGTCTTCAGAAGAAACATCTGGAGAAAACATAGGGTCATCCAGTTCCAGCTCTAGCAGTAGCCAGGAATCTTCAGAAGAAACATCTGCAATCAGTACAGAATCCAGTGAATCAAGCTCTGAGAGTAATCAAGACACTTCAGAAGGATCTTCATCTGCATCAAGCTCAAGCAGCAGCAAAGAGTCTTCAGAAGAAACATCTGGAGAAAACATAGGGTCATCCAGTTCCAGCTCTAGCAGTAGCCAGGGATCTTCAGAAGGAACATCTTCAATCAGTACAGAATCCAGTGAATCAAGCTCTGAGAGTAATCAAGGCACTTCAGAAGGATCTTCATCTGCATCAAGCTCAAGCAGCAGCAAA
The DNA here is from genome assembly GCA_037179515.1 of Halocaridina rubra. Classification (NCBI taxonomy): domain Eukaryota; kingdom Metazoa; phylum Arthropoda; class Malacostraca; order Decapoda; family Atyidae; genus Halocaridina; species Halocaridina rubra. Next base: position 12,213 of record JAXCGZ010000779.1, read on the forward strand.
GAGTCTTCAGAAGAAACATCTGGAGAAAACATAGGGTCATCCAGTTCCAGCTCTAGCAGTAGCCAGGAATCTTCAGAAGAAACATCTTCGATCAGTACAGAATCCAGTGAATCAAGTTCTGAGAGTAATCAAGACACTTCAGAAGGATCTTCATCGTCATCAAGCTCAAGCAGCAGCAAAGAGTCTTCAGAAGAAACATCTGGAGAAAACATAGGGTCATCCAGTTCCAGCTCTAGCTTTAGCCAGGAATCTTCAGAAGAAACATCATCAACAGAAAATATAGGTTCATCAGGATCAACCTCTAGTAGTAGCCAAGAATCTTCAGAAGAAATATCTTCGAACAATACAGGATCTAGTGAATCAACCTCAGAAAGTAATCAAGACACAACAGAAGAAACTGCAACTGAATCATCCACAAGTAGTAACCAAGAATATCCAAAAGAAACAACAGCAATCAGTGTTGAAGCTAGTGACATAATCTCTGAAAGTAATGAGAACACTTCAGAAGCAACATCATCCATTAAAAGCACTGAATCACCTGAATTAGGCTCTAGTAGCAGTCAACAGTCTTCAGTGGGAACATCAGTAATTAGCATAGGATCTGACAGCTATGATGAAACATCAGAAGAAACATCTTCCGGAGAATACATAGAGTCATCTAGTACCAGCTCTAGTAGTAGCCATTCATCTTCAGAAGAATCATCAGAAAGTAGTTCAGTATCTGAGAGTAACAGTGATACATCAGAAGCATCATCATCCATAGAAAATGTAGATTCATCACGATCAACCTCTAGCAGTAGCCAGGAATCTTCAGAAGAAACATCTTCGATCAGTACAGAATACAGTGAATCAAGCTCTGAGAGTAATCAAGGCACTTCAGAAGGATCTTCATCCGCATCAAGCTCAAGCAGCAGCAAAGATTCTTCAGAAGAAACATCTGGAGAAAACATAGGGTCATCCAGTTCCAGCACTAGCAGTAGCCAAGAATCTTCAGAAGAATCATCTTCAATCAGTACAGAATCCAGTGAATCAAGCTCTGAGAGTAATCAAGGCACTTCAGAAGGATCTTCATCTTCATCAAGCTCAAGCAGCAGCAATGAGTCTTCAGAAGAAACATCTGGAGAAAACATAGGGTCATCCAGTTCCAGCTCTAGCAGTAGCCAGGAATCTTCAGAAGAAACATCTTCAATCAGTACAGAATCCAGTGAATCAAGCTCTGAGAGTAATCAAGGCACTTCAGAAGGATCTTCATCTGCATCAAGCTCAAGCAGCAGCAAAGAGTCGTCAGAAGCAACATCTGGAGAAAACATAGGGTCATCCAGTTCCAGCTCTAGCAGAAGCCAGGAATCTTCAGAAGAAACATCTTCGATCAGTACAGAATCCAGTGAATCAAGCTCTGAGAGTAATCAAGGCACTTCTGAAGGATCTTCATCTGCATCAAGCTCAAGCAGCAGCAAAGAGTCTTCAGAAGAAACATCTGGAGAAAACATAGGGTCATCCAGTTCCAGCTCTAGCAGTAGCCAGGAATCTTCAGAAGAAACATCTTCGATCAGTACAGAATCCAGTGAATCAAGCTCTGAGAGTAATCAAGACACCTCAGAAGGATCTTCATCGTCATCAAGCTCAAGCAGCAGCAAAGAGTCTTCAGAAGAAACATCTGGAGAAAACATAGGGTCATCCAGTTCCAGCTCTAGCAGTAGCCAGGAATCTTCAGAAGAAACATCATCAACAGAAAATATAGGTTCATCAGGATCAACCTCTAGTAGTAGCCAAGAATCTTCAGAAGAAATATCTTCGAACAATACAGGATCTAGTGAATCAACCTCAGAAAGTAATCAAGACACAACAGAAGAAACTGCAACTGAATCATCCACAAGTAGTAACCAAGAATATCCAAAAGAAACAACAGCAATCAGTGTTGAAGCTAGTGACATAAACTCTGCAAGTAATGAGGACACTTCAGAAGCAACATCATCCATTAAAAGCACTGAATCACCTGAATTAGGCTCTAGTAGCAGTCAACAGTCTTCAGTGGGGACATCAGTAATTAGCGTAGGATCTGACAGCTATGATGAAACATCGGAAGAAACATCTTCCGGAGAATACATAGAGTCATCTAGTACCAGCTCTAGTAGTAGCCATTCATCTTCAGAAGAATCATCAGAAAGTAGTTCAGTATCTGAGAGTAACAGTGATACATCAGAAGCATCATCATCCACAGAAAATGTAGATTCATCACGATCAACCTCTAGCAGTAGCCAGGAATCTTCAGAAGAAACATCTTCGATCAATACAGAATACAGTGAATCAAGCTCTGAGAGTAATCAAGGCACTTCTGAAGGATCTTCATCCGCATCAAGCTCAAGCAGCAGCAAAGATTCTTCAGAAGAAACATCTGGAGAAAGCATAGGGTCATCCAGTTCCAGCTCTAGCAGCAGCCAGGAATCTTCAGAAGAAACATCTTCGATCAGTACAGAATCCAGTGAATCAAGCTCTGAGAGTAATCAAGACACTTCAGAAGGATCTTCATCTTCATCAAGCTCAAGCAGCAGCAATGAGTCTTCAGAAGAAACATCTGGAGAAAACATAGGGTCATCCAGTTCCAGCTCTAGCAGTAGCCAGGAATCTTCAGAAGAAACATCTTCAATCAGTACAGAATCCAGTGAATCAAGCTCTGAGAGTAATCAAGGCACTTCTGAAGGATCTTCATCTGCATCAAGCTCAAGCAGCGGCAAAGAGTCTTCAGAAGAAACATCTGGAGAAAACATAGGGTCATCCAGTTCCAGCTCTAGCAGTAGCCAGGAATCTTCAGAAGAAACATCTTCGATCAGTACAGAATCCAGTCAATCAAGCTCTGAGAGTAATCAAGGCACTTCTGAAGGATCTTCATCCGCATCAAGCTCAAGCAGCAGCAAAGAGTCTTCAGAAGAAACATCTGGAGAAAACATAGGGTCATCCAGTTCCAGCTCTAGCAGTAGCCAGGAATCTTCAGAAGAAACATCTGCGATCAGTACAGAATCCAGTGAATCAAGCTCTGAGAGTAATCAAGACACCTCAGAAGGATCTTCATCTGCATCAAGCTCAAGCAGCAGCAAAGAGTCTTCAGAAGAAACATCTGGAGAAAACATAGGGTCATCCAGTTCCAGCTCAAGCAGTAGCCAGGAATCTTCAGAAGAAGCATCATCAACAGAAAATATAGGTTCATCAGGATCAACCTCTAGTAGTAGCCAAGAATCTTCAGAAGAAATATCTTCGAACAATACAGGATCTAGTGAATCAACCTCAGAAAGTAATCAAGACACAACAGAAGAAACTGCAACTGAATCATCCACAAGTAGTAACCAAGAATATCCAAAAGAAACAACAGCAATCAGTGTTGAAGCTAGTGACATAAACTCTGAAAGTAATGAGGACACTTCAGAAGCAACATCATCCATTAAAAGCACTGAATCACCTGAATTAGGCTCTAGTAGCAATCAACAGTCTTCGGTGGGGACATCAGCAATTAGCGTAGGATCTGACAGCTATGATGAAACATCGGAAGAAACATCTTCCGGAGAATACATAGAGTCATCTAGTACCAGCTCTAGTAGTAGCCATTCATCTTCAGAAGAATCATCAGAAAATAGTTCAGTATCTGAGAGTAACAGTAATACATCAGAAGCATCATCATCCATAGAAAATGTAGATTCATCACGATCAACCTCTAGCAGTAGCCAGGAATCTTCAGAAGAAACATCTTCGATCAGTACAGAATACAGTGAATCAAGCTCTGAGAGTAATCAAGACACTTCAGAAGGATCTTCATCTGCATCAAGCTCAAGCAGCAGCAATGAGTCTTCAGAAGAAACATCTGGAGTAAACATAGGGTCATCCAGTTCCAGCTCTAGCAGTAGCCAGGAATCTTCAGAAGAAATATCTTCGATCAGTACAGAATCCAGTGAATCAAGCTCTGAGAGTAATCAAGACACTTCAGAGGGATCTTCATCTTCATCAAGCTCAAGCAGCAGCAAAGAGTCTTCAGAAGAAACATCTGGAGAAAACATAGGGTCATCCAGTTCCAGCTCTAGCAGTAGCCAGGAATCTTCAGAAGAAACATCTTCGATCAGTACAGAATCCAGTGAATCAAGCTCTGAGAGTAATCAAGGCACTTCTGAAGGATCTTCATCCACATCAAGCTCAAGCAGCAGCAAAGAGTCTTCAGAAGAAACATCTGGAGAAAACATAGGGTCATCCAGTTCCAGCTCTAGCAGTAGCCAGGAATCTTCAGAAGAAACATCTTCAATCAGTACAGAATCCAGTGAATCAAGCTCTGAGAGTAATCAAGGCACTTCAGAAGGATCTTCATCTGCATCAAGCTCAAGCAGCAGCAAAGAGTCTTCAGAAGAAACATCTGGAGAAAACATAGGGTCATCCAGTTCCAGCTCTAGCAGTAGCCAGGAATCTTCAGAAGAAATATCTTCGATCAGTACAGAATCCAGTGAATCAAGCTCTGAGAGTAATCAAGGCACTTCAGAAGGATCTTCATCTGCATCAAGCTCAAGCAGCAGCAAAGAGTCTTCAGAAGAAACATCTGGAGAAAACATAGGGTCATCCAGTTCCAGCTCTAGCAGTAACCAGGAATCTTCAGAAGAAACATCTTCAATCAGTACAGAATCCAGTGAATCAAGCTCTGAGAGTAATCAAGACACCTCAGAAGGATCTTCATCTGCATCAAGCTCAAGCAGCAGCAAAGAGTCTTCAGAAGAAACATCTGAAAACAGCACAGTATCTTCAGGATCAAGTTCTACTCATAGCCAAGAATCTTCAGTAGATGTTTCTGACATTATCACAGAATCTAGTCAATTTACCACTGAAACAAATAATGACACTTCAAACGAAACATCATCCGGAAAGAACACAGGATCATCTGAGTTATTTTCTAGCAGTGCTCAAAGTCCTTCGGAAGAGACATCTGAGATTAGTACACAATCTAGTGTATTAAACACAGTGACTAATCAGTACACATCAGAAATAATATCAACTGGAGAACACACAGAATCATCTGGAGCTAGCCCTGAGAGTACAATGGAGACATTTGAGAAAACACCTGAGAAAACCACAGAATCAGGTGACACAAGCTCATTCAGTACTCAAGACATGTCTGAATATACAACTAATGGTGACAATATAGAATCAACTAAATCAAGCAGTGGGAGCAGCCAAGAATCAGTGAGTGACCCATCTGAGAATAGTACAGGATTAAATTTCCTTACCTCGGACAGTAAACAAGATACTTCAGCAGAAAATTCATCTGAAAGTACTACATATGAGACAAATAAATATACCTCCACAGCTACTACATCTGATACAAATACAGGATCAGATATTTCAAGCTCTGAAAGTAACCAAGGATCATCAGACAAACCATTTGAGAATAGCACAATATCAGTGGAAACAGATTCTGAGGGATATCAAGGATCCTTAGGAGAAACTTCTGAGAACAGCATAACGTCGTATAGCACAAGCTCTGGGAGCAATCAAGACACTTCTCTTGAAGCATCTTTGGAAAATACCATTAGCCCATCAAGCACTAGCATTGAGAATAATTATGACACTACGGGAGAGTCTTCAAAAAATACTTCAGAAACATTTGATACAAATGAGTTTACCCCTATTACAGTGAGCTCTGAAGCCCCTACTATTACTGGTGAGAACTTATCTTCAGAAGGAACAGACAACACTATGATCAACCAAGGCTCTTCAAATGAACCATCTGAGATTAGCACAAGCTTAAGTTTCCCTACCTCAGATAGTAATCCAGACACTTCAGCAGAAATTTCATCTGAGATCACTACATATGACACACATAAATATACCTCAACATCCACTATACCAGATACTAATACAGGATCATATGCTTCAAGCTCTGAAAGTAACCAAGGGTCATCAGATACACCATTTGAGAATAGCACAATAACTGTGGGAACTGCTTCTGAAGGAAACCAAGGATCATCAGGGGGAACCTCTGAGAACAGCAAAGCATCATATAGCACAAGCTCTGAGACTAATCAAGACACTTCTCTTGAAACCTCTCTGGAAAATACCATGATGCCATCTGGCAATAGCACTGAAAATAACTATTACTCTACAGGTGATTTTTCAAAAACTGCTTCAGAATCATCTGATTCAAAAGAATTTACCACTTTTCCAGACACCTCTGAAGCCCCTAAAAATACTAGCGAGATCTTGTTATCTTCAATAGGAACAGACAGTACTATGACCAGTCAAGGTTCATCAAATGAACTATCTGAGATTAGCACAAGCTTCAGTTTCCCTACCTCAGAGAGTAAGCAAGACACTTCAGCAGAAACTTCAACTGAAAGTACTGCATATGACACTAATAAATATACCTCAACAGCCACTACACCTAACACATATGCTTCAAGCTCTGAAAGTAACCAAGGATCATCAGATGAACCATATGAAAGTAGCACAATATCAGTGGGAACTGTATCTGAATTAAACCCAGAATCATCACAAAAAACATCTGAGAATAGCATGACTTCATATAGCACAATTTCTGGGAGTAATCAAGATACTTCTCTTGAAACCTCTTTCGGAAATACCATAATTGCATCTAGCACTAACCATGAGAGTAATTATAGCTCTACAGATGAAGCTTCAAACACTTCTTCAGGATCATCTGATTCAAATGAGTTTGCTACAAACCCATGGAGCTCTGAAGCCCCTAATATTACTGGCGAGAACTTATTATCTTCAGTAGGAACAGACAGCACTATGACAAGCCAAGAATCATCAAATAAACCATCTGAGATAAGCATAATCTCAAGTTTCCCTACCTCAGATAGTAAACAAGACACCTCATCAGAAACGTCTTCTAAGAGTACTACATATGAGACTAATGAATATACCTCAGAAGCCACTACACCTAATACCGCTACAGGATCATATGCTTCAAACTCTGAAAATAACCAAGGGTCATCAGATGAGCAATTTGAGAATAGCACATCAGTGGGAACCACTTCTGAGGGAAATCAAGAATCATCAGCAGAAACCTCTGGGAACAGCATGATTTCATATAGCACAAGCTCTCAGATTGATCAAGATACTTCACTTGAAACATCTTTGGAAAATACCATAAGGCCATCTGGCACCAGCATAGAGAGTAATTATAACACTACAAGTCAATTCTCTGAAACTACTTCAGAATCATCTGAATCCAATGAATTTACTGCAATCCCAGTTAGCTCTGAAGTCCCTAGCATTACTGGTGAGAACTTCTTATCTTCAGTAGGAACAGACACAATTATAAGCCAAGGTTCATCAAATGAACCATCTGATATTAGCACAAGCTTAAGTTTCCCTACCTCAGATAGTAAACAAGACACTTCAGCAGGAATTTCATCAGAGACTACAACATATGACACTAGCAAATATGCCTCTGCATCATCTACATCTATCACTAATGCAGGGTCATACCCTTCAAGCTCTGAAAGTAACCAAGGAACATCAGATGAACCATTTGAGAGTAGCACAATATCAGTGGAAACCACTTCTGAAGGAAATCAAGGATCAACAGGGGAAACATCTGAGAACAGCGTAACATCATATACCACAAGCTCTTTGGGTAATCAAGAAACTACGCTTCAAAACTCTATAGAAAACACCACTAAGCCATCAGGCACTAGCACTGAAAGTAACTATATCACTACAGGTGAATCTTCAATAACTACCTCAGATACATTCAATTCAAATGAGTTTACCACTATTACAGTGAGCTCTGAAGCTCTTACTAATACTGGTGAGAACTTGTTATCTTCAGTAGGAACAGACAACACTATGACTAACCAAGGATCATCAAATAAACCATCTGAGATCAGCACAAGTTTAAGTTTCCCTACCTCGATTAGTAATCAAGACACTTCAGCAGAAATTTCATCTGAGAGCACTGCATTCGAAAGCGATAAATATACCTCAACAGCCACTATGCCTGATACCAACACAGGATTATATGCTTCAAGTTCTGAAAGTAACCAAGGGTCATCAGATGCACCATTTGAGAATAGCACAATAACTGTGGGAACTGCTTCTGAAGGAAACCAAGGATCATCAGGGGGAACCTCTGAGAACAGCAAAACATCATATAGCACAAGCTCTGAGACTAATCAAAACACTTCTCTTGAAACCTCTCTGGAAAATACCATGATGCCATCTGGCAATAGCACTGAAAATAACTATTACTCTACAGGTGATTTATCATATACTGCTTCAGAATTATCTGATTCAAATGAATTTACCACTCTTCCAGACACCTCTGAAGCCCCTAAAAATACTAGCGAGATCTTGTTATCTTCAGTAGGAACCGACATTACTATGACCAGTCAAGGCTCATCAAATGAATTATCTGAGATTAGCACCAGCTCAAGTTTCCCTACCTCAGATAGTAAGCAAGACACTTCAGCAGAAACTTCAACTGATAGTACTACATACGACACTAATAAATATACCTCAATAGCCACTGCACCTAACACCAATACAGGATCATCTGCTTCAAGCTCTGAAAGTAACCAAGGATCATCAGATGAACCATATGAGGGTAGCACAATATCAGTGGGAACTGTATCTGAATTAAACCCAGAATCATCACAGAAAACATCTGAAAACAGCATGACTTCATATAGCACAATTTCTGGGAGTAATCAAGATACTTCTCTTGAAACCTCTTTCGGAAATACCATAACTGCATCTAGCACTAACCATGAGAGTAATTATAGCTCTACAGATGAAACTTCAAACACTTCTTCAGGATCATCTGATTCAAATGAATTTGCTACAAACCCATGGAGCTCTGGAGTGCCTAATATTACTGGCGAGAACTTATTATCTTCAGTAGGAACAGACAGCACTATGACAAGCCAAGAATCATCAAATAAACCATCTGAGATAAGTATAATCTCAAGTTTCCCTACCTCAGATAGTAAACAAGACACCTCATCAGAAACGTCTTCTAAGAGTACTACATATGAGACTAGTGAATATACCTCAGAAGCCACTACACCTAATACCACTACAGGATCATATGCTTCAAGCTCTGAAAATAACCAAGGGTCATCAGATGAGCCATTTGAGAATAGCACATCAGTGGGAACCACTTCTGAGGGAAATCAAGAATCATCAGCAGAAACCTCTGGGAACAGCATGATTTCATATAGCACAAGCTCTCAGATTGATCAAGATACTTCACTTGAAACATCTTTGGAAAATACCATAAGGCCATCTGGCACCAGCATAGAGAGTAATTATAACACTACAAGTCAATTCTCTGAAACTACTTCAGAATCATCTGAATCCAATGAGTTTACTGCGACCCCAGTGAGCTCTGAAGTCCCTAGCATTACTGGTGAGAATTTCTTATCTTCAGTAGGAACAGACACAATTATAAGCCAAGGTTCATCAAATGAACCATCTGATATTAGCACAAGCTTAAGTTTCCCTACCTCAGATAGTAAACAAGACACTTCAGCAGGAATTTCATCAGAGACTACAACATATGACACTAGCAATTATGCCTCTGCATCATCTACATCTATCACTAATGCAGGGTCATACCCTTCAAGCTCTGAAAGTAACCAAGGATCATCAGATGAACCATTTGAGAGTAGCACAATATCAGTGGAAACCACTTCTGAAGGAAATCAAGGATCAACAGGGGAAACATCTGAGAACAGCGTAACATCATATACCACAAGCTCTTTGGGTAATCTAGAAACTACGCTTCAAAACTCTATAGAAAATACCACTAAGCCATCAGGCACTAACACTGAAAGTAACTATATCACTACAGGTGAATCTTCAATAACTACCTCAGATAAATTCAATTCAAATGAGTTTACCACTATTGCAGTGAGCTCTGAAGCTCTTACTAATACTGGCGAGAACTTGTTATCTTCAGTAGGAACAGACAACACTATGACCAACCAAGGATCATCAAATAAACCATCTGAGATCAGCACAAGCTTAAGTTTCTCTACCTCGGTTAGTAATCCAGACACTTCAGCAGAAACTTCAACTGAGAGCACTGCATTTGAAAGTGATAAATATACCTCAGCAGCCACTATGCCTGATACCAATACAGGATCATATGCTTCAAGTTCTGAAAGTAACCAAGGGTCATCAGATGCACCATTTGAGAATAGCACAGTAACTGTGGGAACTGCTTCTGAAGGAAACCAAGGATCATCAGGGGAAACCTCTGAGAACAGCAAAGCATCATATAGCACAAGCTCTGAGACTAATCAAGACACTTCTCTTGAAACCTCACTGGAAAATACCATGATGCCATCTGGCAATAGCACTGAAAATAACTATTACTCTACAGGTGATTTATCAAAAACTGCTTCAGAATTATCTGATTCAAATGAATTTACCTCTCTTCCAGACACCTCTGAAGCCCCTAAAAATACTAGCGACATCTTGTTATCTTCAGTAGGAACCGACATTACTATGACCAGTCAAGGCTCATCAAATGAATTATCTGAGATTAGCACCAGCTCAAGTTTCCCTACCTCAGATAGTAAGCAAGACACTTCAGCAGAAACTTCAATTGATAGTACTACATACGACACTAATAAATATACCTCAGTAGCCACTACACCTAACACCAATACAGGATCATCTGCTTCAAGCTCTGAAAGTAACCAAGGATCATCAGATGAACCATATGAGGGTAGCACAATATCAGTGGGAACTGTATCTGAATTAAACCCAGAATCATCACAGAAAACATCTGAGAATAGCATGACTTCATATAGCACAATTTCTGGGAGTAATCAAGATACTTCTCTTGAAACCTCTTTCGGAAATACCATAATTGCATCTAGCACTAACCATGAGAGTAATTATAGCTCTACAGATGAAACTTCAAACACTTCTTCAGGATCATCTGATTCAAATGAATTTGCTACAAACCCATGGAGCTCTGAAGCCCCTAATAATACTGGCGAGAACCTATTATCTTCAGTTGGAACAGACAACACTATGACAAGCCAAGAATCATCAAATAAACCATCTGAGATAAGCATAATCTCAAGTTTCCCTACCTCAGATAGTAAACAAGACACTTCATCGGAAATGTCTTCTAAGAGTACTACATATGAGACTAATGAATATACCTCAGAAGCCACTACACCTAATACCATTACAGGATCATATGCTTCAAGCTCTGATTATAACCAAGGGTCATCAGATGAGCCATTTGAGAATAGCACATCAGTGGGAACCACTTCTGAGGGAAATCAAGAATCATCAGCAGAAACCTCTGGGAACAGCATGATTTCATATAGCACAAGCTCTGAGATTGATCATGATACTTCACTTGAAACATCTTTGGAAAATACCATAAGGCCATCTGGCACCAGCATTGATAGTAATTATAACACTACAAATCAATTCTCTGAAACTACTTCAGAATCATCTGAATCCAATGAATTTACTGCGACCCCAGTGAGCTCTGAAGTCCCTAGCATTACTGGTGAGAATTTCTTATCTTCAGTAGGAACAGACGCAATTATAAGCCAAGGTTCATCAAATGAACCATCTGATATTAGTACAAGCTTAAGTTTCCCTACCTCAGATAGTAAACAAGACACTTCAGCAGGAATTTCATCAGAGACTACAACATATGACACTAGCAAATATGTCTCTGCATCATCTACATCTATCACTAATGCAGGGTCATACCCTTCAAGCTCTGAAAGTAACCAAGGATCATCAGATGAACCATTTGAGAGTAGCACAATATCAGTGGAAACCACTTCTGAAGGAAATCAAGGATCAACAGGGGAAACATCTGAGAACAGCGTAACATCATATACCACAAGCTCTTTGGGTAATCAAGAAACTACGCTTCAAAACTCTATAGAAAATACCACTAAGCCATCAGGCACTAGCACTGAAAGTAACTATATCACTACAGGTGAATCTTCAATAACTACCTCAGATAAATTCAATTCAAATGAGTTTACCACTATTACAGTGAGCTCTGAAGCTCTTACTAATACTGGCGAGAACTTGTTATCTTCAGTAGGAACAGACAACACTATGACCAACCAAGCATCATCAAATAAACCATCTGAGATCAGCACAAGCTTAAGTTTCCCTACCTCGGTTAGTAATCCAGACACTTCAGCAGAAACTTCATCTGAGAGCACTGCATTCGAAAGCGATAAATATACCTCAACAGCCACTATACCTGATACTAATACAGGATCATACACTTCAAGCTCTGAAAATATCCAAGGGTCATCAGATGAACCAGTAACCTCTGTCACCAATAACATTACTAGCGAAAACTTATCTCCAGTAGGAACAGACAGTACTATGACCAGACCAGAATCATCGAATGAACCATCTGAGATTAGTACCTCGGACAATAAACAAGACACCTCATCGGGAGCTTCATCTGAGAATATTACTTATGAGACTAATAAATATACCACAGAAGCCACTATACCTAACACCAATACAGGATATGCTTCAAGCTCTGAATATAACCAAGGATCATCAGATGAACCACTTGAAAATAGCACAATATCAGCGGGATCCATTTCTGAAGGAAATCAAGGATCAACAGAGGGAGCCTCTGAGAACAGCATGGCTTCATATAGCACAAGCTCTGGGATTAATCAAGACACTTCTCTTGAAACATCTTTGGAAAACACCATAACACCATCTGGCACTAGCACTGAAAGTACCTATAACGCTACAGGTGAATCTTCTAAAACTACTTTAATATCATCTGATTCTAATGAATTTACTACAATCCCAGTGACATCTGAAGCACATAACACTCATGAGAACTTGTCATCATTAGAAGGAACTAGTGAAATAAGTACTGTAACTTATTCAAGTATTTCAGAACTGGAACCTACTTACACCGGCTCAAGTGATGACTGTATTACAGCTCCAACTGATATCACAAAAAGAATAGAAGACCTTAACCGGGAATTAGGAGATGTACAAGCACAAATTGAAATTGTTACCAAAGAGCTTGCAGACTGTTACAACAATAAAGAAAAACTAGATGAGGTACAAAGGTTAACAGTAGACTTGGGGAATCTCTATGAAGAGCTGAAGTCAATAGTAGCTGCACTGGGAGACCTACCAGGACCTCGACGCAGATTTTTAATATCATCATCTGTACTGCCAATGCTCGACTCTGTTCATATAAGAAGTGGTGGTAAGTTAAAATATGTGTGTATTTATGAATGTAACGTGTTGTTGTAAAACGAATAATTCATATAATAAGAGGAGGAACTGAAAAGTTCCTGGCTTTGGGTAAGAGAAAAAACAGGAGGATCAATTAATTATAATTTTATTCAACAAATTCCCCTCTCAGCTTAACACACTTGTTACAGCGGTGCTTCGGTTTTTCTAAGCCATGAAAAAAGAATTCGTAAGGCTGAGCCTCCAACCAGGCTTCTGTAACAACTATCACTTCTAATTTGGAGTGAAATATCATTCTCTTGAGATGTTTCTTCATTTGTGGAAAGATGTGATTGTCAGAGGAGGCCAATTTGGAGAGTAAGGCGGGTTGTCTACCAATCTGAACCAAAAGTCGGGTACTTTCTGTAGAGTTTCATGTGCTGTGTGTGATAGTGCATTATCCTACAAAAACAGGACACCATGGCTAAGCTTTTCATGGCATTTCTGCTTCAAAGCATCATACAGTTCGTCCAACAAAGACATATATTATTCTGCATTGATGGTACAACCCTTTGGCAGGTATTTTATAAGGACTACTCGGTCTTTGTTCCAGAGCACAGAAGCCAAAATCTTTCCAACTGACTTCTGGGTCTGAAACTTCTTGGGACGCGATGAACCAGTGTGCCGCTACTCCTCTGATTGCTGCTTAGCATAGGGATCATAGTGATGAAGCCAAGTGTCATCCATTGTGACTTACCCAGCAATAGAATCACCTTCCCCGCTGCAAACCAGTCCAAAATCGTCTTTGATATCATCACTCTGATGCGTTTTTTATCTGCGTTCAGGCATTTCGGTATTTCTCATGTCCAGCATGTTGTGGATGATGTGACCAACTCTTATGCAAGACACTCCCAGATTCTCAGTTATGACTTTAGTTGAAATTCAGCGGTGCTCAAGAATCATGATATGCACAGCATCGGCTTTGTTCTCTATGGTTGCGGAAGTTGGCTGTCCTGACTGGGGTTCATCTTTGACCTCGAAATGACCAGTCTGAAATCTTGACACCCAGATTTTCATTGTGGAGTATGATGGGCAGTCATCCTTCAAGACTTCCATCATCTTGCCATGGATTTCTGATGCTACTTTGCCTTGCAAGAAGAGGAACCTGATGACCAACAGTACTTCAATTTTACCAAAATCCACTGTGGGAGCTGCCATAATGAGTTAAACCTGCAAAAAAGAGAAAGATATATTGCATACCATCAAACTTTTTCTTATCTTCTCCTAAATAGTTGCCCTACCTGCCTGTCAAGGTAACAGCTCTACTCTTGCACGATACCCTTAAAGCCAGGAACATTTTAACACCCCTTCGTACGCACAAATATCTGATTATTTCGTCATAGCTCAAAATTTACCATATGACGCTGTCAAAACTTGTGGAGTAACTGGCAAATAAATAAGTGTTAATGAGCAGGAAGCTGATTTAAAGAATTCATAGTTATTTGCAAACTATCAGAGGTATCGATGTAGTAAAAAAGACACTTTGCATAAGAAGAAGAATATATAAATCATATCAACTACTTTTAGAGGAAAAATAAATATAAGTGATTTAGGTAGAGTAATTTGAAGACAAAAGTGACATAAAACAACTGATACTTAGGTCATTCCTTTTCCAATAGCGTATCATGCTAAAAAAAAATAAAAAAAAATAGGCCTTAGTTTAGAATAACAGGGATCAATGGAAAAAATAGGGCCCCCAAGATAAAACGACACGTAAAGCATCCTGGAAAGGGGCGAGGTTTTGGTATCAGTACAAAATTAAAAAACACCAACAACAATGGCTCTTCCTAATCTTATATGGGTTGGCTACATCTCACTAGTCTCTTCCACCACTTGTGGCCATGCACTGCCTCTCCACGCTATCTCTTTTCTATCAGATCATTCTCTCTGTGATATAACTCATTTTTTTACTGAGAATGCCTCTTCTCATTCACCAATGGATTTCCATCACGCTTTCTGTATAGTCTCGCCAGCCTTTCCTTTGTCTGCCCTTACGTTTTCTCCATTCTATGTCCATCACAC
>JAXCGZ010000779.1:32500-41715 GCA_037179515.1 Halocaridina rubra
ATAATATAACTGGACGTACATTGTATTATAAATACACACTAATGGCAGTCAAAAAAAATTAAGAAATTTGCCAAAATCTGTTT
Source organism: Halocaridina rubra (assembly GCA_037179515.1). Lineage (NCBI taxonomy): Eukaryota > Metazoa > Arthropoda > Malacostraca > Decapoda > Atyidae > Halocaridina > Halocaridina rubra. The sequence goes on from JAXCGZ010000779.1 coordinate 32,584, forward strand.
TATAGTTGTGGGTGATATATAAATGTCTCATAAATAATACAGTCAAACATTGAGCTGACTTACTTTTAAATGATCCTACTTTCACAACTATAACAGCATTATTTCAAAAAAAAAGAAGAAGAAAACCCCATGGAATAATAACTCAGTAGCATGTATTAAATGTCTTACTTCTACAATTAAGCTGAAATACCGCAGTTTCACCTGTACAACCCAGTTCGCAAGGCGAAAAAGTGTAATTTTTAAGCAAACTGCGGAAGGTTTATTTTTTTCAATTCGAATTTTAAAATAATTAACACATTTTTACATTTCCAGGTGGCGAGAGGCCTCTCCACAATGGACAAAGAAGAAAAATCAGCAATTCAAGAAATCCTACACAAAATAACGGAGTCCAAACTGAAATCTCTTACTAAGCTGTTGTCACAGGTAAGAGAGAATATTTACTGCAAAAGTATAAGGGGATGACCCCAATTATAATCTCACGAATTTCTCATAATTCCTAGAGGCTTTATTACAACAAAGTCTCATTCTTAGTGCAGAGTAAATATGTAGGAGTAGCTCTTACCTGTAATTTTAAGTAGTTTTCATTATTCCAAGTAGCTTGCCAAACAAAAGGACCCAAGTTGAAGCCAGTCCCCTTTCAAGGCGAAAAAGTGTCATTTTTATCAGATTATTTAAAGGTCGCGGAAAGGAGAATGGGAGTTGGCCTTTTAGTCCCTGCCAACTCCCATGGCATTATGAGTACACGAATTGATATGCTAGGTTAATTGTGGAACGAGAGTCGCTACATCATGACTTAACTCATCATTAATAGCAAATATGTGATTTCAGTTCATCTGCGCTTTAAAGAAAATTCACTTAGGCCCGATTTCTTAAACAATGTAACCCTAGGATACCATATTGTTATGATCCCACATGGGATCCTAGCCATACACAGAACTGCGTCAGATGCGCTTATGAAATCCATTTGTGTGTCTAGCTAACTAACAATATGGTATCCTAGGTTTATACTGTTTAAGAAATAGGGCCCAAATTGTTCTGTAGCAATGCAAATTTATTTACTTTATAATGACAACGAACTAACTAGCTCTCTCTTTTTTTTTCAAGAATGAAGAATCCAGCCTTGTTCAAGAGTCTGATCTCCAGGGCAAACTGTTGCGGTTAAGGGACAAACAAACAGACATACAACAAGAGCTGAAGCAGTACGAGAGTTACGAAGTGTAGTGCACGAACTTCTCTCCCTAACCATGCCACAAGATCATTTCCATTACATATAAGTTTTACAGATTTGGTTTGGATCTATGCATTATAAACTCTTACTTCGGCCATACAGAACTATTCGTTAAAATAATCCAAACCTTTTTTAGTTAAATAAGTGATTTACAGTTTCCATAATTAAGAAGTTTTTACTATAATTATTTCAGATCCTATCACTTATGCATATAGGACGCAAATAGGCTAGAAGAATTATTCTTACTTATCACATCATGATAACCCGGTTATATTCATCAGTTATTTCAATACATGAATGATCTACAATGAGCACTATAATGCATTATAAAAAGTTAAATTCAACAAATCAGTATTGTAGGATAAATATGACAATTATAAGTAAAAGCATAATTATGTGTAATTGATTAATTTCATCAGCTATTTCTTGACTAATATAACTAAACTATAATGAATTGTAAAATTCAATATAAAATAAATATAACAAATCAAGATACAAATCATGAATAAAAGTGCATTAGAGTTTCTGCTGATCCTGGTCTGTCATGCCTCAACTTAAAGAGAAAAGATTTCAAAAGTATCTCTTATCAATGACTTGAATTGTCAAATTGAACTAGATTATATTTTTTTTATAATATTAAGTAAGAATACTGAATGAGATAGAATCATGCTTCACTTAAGGTCTACCTGACGTAGCACAATAAGTCTAATAATAAAAATATAATAAAATTCAAAATTACGTCACTCTGATCATTTAAAGAAAAAAGATATTTTCTATTAAAAAGGCCCAATAAAGAAACAATAATAAAACAATATTAATACTTCACTGAACTAAATGTCTCAGTACAAAAGAAATATGATTTAATGATTCACTTAAATCATTATTATATAAAGAAACACAAAATACGTAACATTCCATCGAATTTCACCACATGATGCAATTAGAAAGCAAAGTGTCAATGTCGTCATTAGCTTTATACAAGCATTAAGGATGATCCACAAACTGCCATTCAAAATAAAATGATCAAAGGGACAATTTCGTAGAATTAAACTGCAGTTGCCGAAGAACCGTTATCTCCTGATCTCATTACGACTGATGAAACGGATGAATGGCCAATCAGTTCCCTATTGAGTCCAATCTTATTCTTGGCGAAGTCTGTCACTCCTTCTTTTCTTTGCATCCAACCTCCTCAAATTCTGAACAATTCACTCTCCCTCCCCTTCGCTTTCTTCTTCTAACCCCATTTCTGTTTCTCAAGCAACACCATTCCAACACACACACACACACACACACACACACACACACACACACACACACACACACACACACACACACACCATCTATCACGAGTATGAACTAGTAATGAAGTGATCCTTCCTGAAATTTTATGTACGTTACTTAAAAAAAAAAAACCACTGAATTCTATGACAATGGTTAGAATAAGTTACTTGGAGATCTTTAAGAAACAAACTCACACGGACATTTGCTTTAATTATAGCAACTGCATATTATGCATTTATTTATTAAAAGATCAGTAAATATAACTGTATAAAAAAAGACTGGGGTCTAGTGTACATACACAAATTCCTCTATTTATAATTATAATGGTTTCAGTAAAAAGCCTCAGAAATATCAGCAGAATCTTTTTCTGGATATTATAAGTATTAATTTGGATAACCCTTTCCAGCTCAAGGCCATAAACAAGTCATCATCTTGCCCTCTTACACATTTCAATCTGTCAGGCCCGGCATTGTTCGGCCCGTTTTTTATTCATGCTTTGAGGTATCATTAGACTAATCCCTCTTCAGACGCTTCTTTCATCTTTGTATTCGTTTCATTTGGAGACGTCGAGATATATAAAGTGCGAAATTAAAAAGCGTGAAATCTGGGTTCATTTACGTACTTCTTCAAGGCTACCTTCTCTAAATTTACGATGCTAACGATCTAATGAGATGCTTAGCTCTGTGAAAACCCGTTGCACAATTTTATTTTTTTATCTATTTGCCTACACCATGAGATAATTTCTAGTTACATTCTACTCTACTCTATTGGATAATATTGTGCTTCATTTTTATAAATTAAATTATTTTTTTTTTTTTTTTGCGAAATAGGATAGATAGATTAATTTAAAAAAAAAAGTATTTCCAAGAATGAAATCTGTTAAAACATACCAATAGCATGTTAGTGCACATTTCTACTACTTTGGCTACAATGGACAAAACTATGCGCAGTGACAAGATTTTATGTAATGAGTAGACTTCTTACGTCTGTTTGCATACTGTACACCAAAGTTTCGGTCATATTCACAATTACTTGAAAAGGTACCATATTAAATCGTCAATGTTGTTGTATCAACTCCTACCAAATAAAAAACAGGACTCGTGAATTTTGCTCAGAAAACAGGGGCTTTGGTAAAATGGACAGTATCAATAGGTTATTTAACCGTAATGTATACAATGCAATGTAAGTAAAAAGAGAGAGGGTGTTTCTATAATAGATTATCAATCATGACCATTGCAATGGCAATAGAAATGCAGATTAAGGATTAGGTCCTTAAGAAAACTAGAGATTATCATTCTTATTATTATGCAAATAACTATTATAAATTTCTACATCTTATCCAACCTGTGACCCAGCCCTAGAAGGCAGAGAAAACCACATGGCGATTGACGATTGTGCTTACCTGAGAGAATGAAAATTAATTTCTTTGACACAGATAAGCAAGAGGGTAGTGGAAGGTAATACTCTTTTTGCGGTTGTTAAAACTTTTGAGATCAAGGCTCCATTTCCGACCGGTATTTCTTCTTTATTTTGTTTGGATATTTGAATATTGACGTTGTGTCTTATTTATTTGAGTATTTCTTGTATATTTTAAGAGTAAACATGCCAAGGGGAGAGCTATCGAAGGGCACCACCAGAAGGTTGCTTACTTAAATGCCAATTCGTCTTAATTGGCCTCGTTTCGTGCTCAAATACACAAAACCCTTTGTTTGACAACTCTTACTGTAAGCTATAATGATGACAATAGCATTAGCAAGATGATGCTAACGCTGTAAATCTCTCTCTCTCTCTCTCTCTCTCTCTCTCTCTCTCTCTCTCTCTCTCTCTCTCTCTCTCTCTCTCTCTCTCTCTCTCTCTCTCTCTCTCTCTGTTTGTGGGTGTGGGTGTGTTTGTTTATGTGTGTTGGCTTGTGTTGTGTGTGTATGTCTGTCTGTCTCTCTCCATCAACGAGTACTTATACATCGACCTATCTATATATTTACCTCCATATATATTTAGAAACCCAATTTTTACCTAACTGTATCTCTCTCTCTCTCTCTCTCTCTCTCTCTCTCTCTCTCTCTCTCTCTCTCTCTCTCTCTCTCTCTCTCTCTCTCTCTCTCTCTCTCTCTCTCTCTTCTCTCTCTCTCTCTCTCTCTCTCTCTCTCTCTCTCTCTCTCTCTCTCTCTCTCTCTCTCTCTCTCTCTCTCTCTCTCTCTCTCTCTCTCTCTCTCTCATCTCTCTATATATATATATATATATATATATATATATATATATATATATATATATATATATATATATATATATATATATATATATATATATATATATATTTTTTTTTTTTTTTTTTTTTTTTTTTTTTTTTAAGTGTGACACCGGGACAGGCAGAAACTGCCCTCATCAATAAAGGCCCGGGCACGAGAAAATACCAAGACAAAGGAAAAGCAAAAGGTTAAGGGCAAGGCAGAGATGAGGTAATGTCACACAAAGGAAACCGACAGACAGAAAAAGCACTCAAAGTACAGCGGACCCAGAGATATGGAGGACTAGGCCCTGAGATGACGATAGATCTGCTTTTTGAAGGATGAAAGGTCATAAGAATTAGGAAAGACAGAAGGAGGAAGAGAGTTCCAGAGTCTGGAGGTAGATGGGAAGAAGCAGTAGCTGCAACGACCAATCCGCGAGCTACAAATCTCCACACAGTACCTGTGAGGTGAGGCTGCTTGGCGAGTGTTACGCGGCCTCGGCAGTGGAGGAGGGATGCAACTCGCCAACTCATCAGAGCAGCGATGGAAATAGTAGCAATAGAAAAGCGAAAGGGAAGATCCTTACGGCGAAGAGAGAGAGAATCCAGGTTAGAAGTAAGAGAAGGATCATTAATGAGTCTGACTGCCTTAGATTCAACCCTATCAAGAAGATAAGTAAAGGAAGAAGTACCCCAGATGTGTGAGCAGTATTCTAAGCAGGGGCGGATAAGACCTTTGTAAATTTTAGGTAACTGCAATGAGGAAAAGTAATGACGAAAACGAAACAAAACCCCCAAATTTTTGGATGAAGATTTAGAAATTTGGATTATGTGATTCCTCCAAGACAAGTTAGAGGCTATATGGATTCCTAATATATTGATAGAGTTAAGAGGGTAAATTTCATTAGTTTCGAAGACAATAGGGTTATCAGGAGGAGAAGAAGATAAAGAGATAGCCAGAAACTGTGTCTTGGAGGCATTGAATTTAACTAAATTTTCAGTGCCCCATTCAGATACTCTCTGCAAATCGGAGTTGAGAGTAGAAGAAAGAATGATACGAGATTGATTACGAGTAACAGATGAAGGTTGTGAAGAAAAGGCAGAGGAAAAGTGAAGGGTAGAATCATCGGTAAAGGCATGAAGAAGAGAGGAAGATGGGGATTGTGGAAGATCATTGATGAAGAGAAGGAAGAGAGTAGGTGAAAGAACAGAGCCCTGTGGAACACCACTGGAAACAGAGAAAGGGCTAGATGTCACGCCATTAGCAACTACAGATATAGAACGGTCAGTAAGAAAACTGGAAATCAGAGAACAGAAAGAAGGGGCAAAGCCATAGGCAGGGAGTTTGGCCAACAGAGCCTTGTGCCAGACTCTGTCAAAAGCCTTAGAGATATCAAGGGCAACGACAAAGGATTCCCCATAGTTCCTCAGAGAAGATGACCATACTATATATATATATATATATATATATATATATATATATATATATATATATATATATATATATATATATATATATATATATATATATATATATATATATATATATATATATATATATATTATGTATATATATATATATATATATATATATATATATATATATATATATATATATATATATATATATATATATATATATATATATATAACTGCAGTAAGTTGGCCCTGGTACCATCACCCGTTGCGATACTACAGTTGAAGGTCTTTTGGACTTAAATAGGATTGTCCAGGACGGTTCGATGTTTAGTTTTCCTTCAGTTACGGTTCTTTTTTATGCCTACATCTACACCGAATATTTTTGGACATTTGTTACACATGTCTTGTTATCCCTTCACATCTAACAAGTCACTACACTTTGCATCTGTATGTTTTCTTCGTGCCTAAGTTCGGCGATGGCAGCTGATTTTTTTTTTTTGGGGGGGGAGAGAGGGCCCGTCCAGGTGTCACAATCATAAATGAATAAATAAATAAAGGAATAACTAAATAAATAAATGCATATATATATATATATATATATATATATATATATATATATATATATATATATATATATATATATATATATATATATATATATATATATATATATATATATATATATATATATATATATATATATATATATATATATATATTAAAAACACTGAACTGTTAGTATGCAGTCTAAAATGGTTGGAAAAGCCGATTAAATAAAACAATGACTATATATATATATATATATATATATATATATATATATATATATATATATATATATATATATATATATATATATATATATATATATATATATATATATATATATATATATATATATATATATATATATATATATATATATATATATATATATATATATATATATATATATATATATATATATATATATATATATATATATATATATATATATATATATATATATATATATATATATATTATATATATATATATATATATATATATATATATATATATATATATATATATATATATATATATATATATATATATATATATATATATATATATATATATATATATATATATTAAGTATTTATTAATTTCGTGACCTTAGCTAGCCACCTTCTCAAAGGTGGCTAGTTAAGGTCACGAAATTAATAAGTAGTTTATATATATATATATATATATATATATATATATATATATATATATATATATATATATATATATATATATATATATATATATATATATATATATGAATATGCATACATATATATATATATATATATATATATATATATATATATATATATATATATATATATAATATATATATATATATATATATATATATATATATATATATATATATAACCAAACTAAGCTGACTTGCTACGCAACCAAAATCTATTAAACCCTTTGTTCTGCCTTTTTTTCTGATAAGGTTTTCCAAATTCTTTCCGATTTTATTTGATTAACCTAACATAAAGTTGACACATAATATAATCTGTGCTTTTCCAATATCTAAATAGCTCAGCATAAAAGCAATTACTACCAAAAAAATTATTTGATTTTTTTAATTCACAGTAATGAAGTTCTTTATGTTGTAGTACCTACAAGCTGAAATGATTCAGTGCAGACGCCATGATATGCGCGCGGGTAATAATGGAATGGTATCTTCAGGATAAATGGATTTTCACAAGAATAAATATGCCCTTTCTGCAGCTTTAATGCAAAAAAAGCACATAGATAAATAAGTTTATTAATTCATTCATTACCTGATTATTAAATTAATTAATTAATTAATTATTTAATTAATTAATTAATTAATTGGTAATTAAATAAATAAATATATAAATAAACAAATAAATAAATAAATAAATAAATAAATAAATAATAAATAGATATATAAATAATAAATAAATAAATAAATGTTCCGGTTTTACGTCACGGACTCCCTTATCAACCAAGGGCTAGGACGGTTGCCTTCTTGCGAAGGACTTGTTTTGGCAGATGTAATCCTTACGCTGAGTGCATGCCTTTGCTAACCTCAGACCGTGACGGGGCGCGAACCCTCGACCTGACGCCTCAGAGTCGGAGACGCTACCGACTGAGCCACGGCGACTACAAATAAATAAATAAATAAATACTTATAACAAAAGAGAAACTAGTCTTTAACAGTAGCCTCACTCACTGTCAGGCCGTTGTTTCTTGAAAAGTTTAAGAAAAGCCTATATCGGTTGGATGCTACTTCTGACACCTACCTTACCCATTTCACCGCGGTGGTTGTCCCATACATCCAATTCCGACCCCCCCTCCGCAAGGAACCTCACAATGTTCACTGTACCTCCTCTCCAAGTGGCTAGGAGGAATATATATATATATATATATATATATATATATATATATATATATATATATATATATATATATATATATATATATATATACATATATATATAGATATATATATACATATATATATATATATATATATATATATATATATATATATATATATATATATATATATATATATATATATACATAGGCAAAAAAGTTAATATGTAAACTAAGAACAGACAAAGAAAGTGGTAAAAACTCTACGTTACATGTATATATAAATGAACATGGGCACAATATTGTGGAGTGCAGTGGAAAATAAAAAATATATATATATATATAAATATATATATATATATATATATATATATATATATATATATATATATATATATATATATATATATATATATATATATAATGTAAAGAAATTAATATTAAAAAAACTCGAAAGAATACAATTAAGGAGTATAAATAAATAATATGCAAATGTCAGATGCGAATTCCCCAACTACCAAACCGAGAGGGAAAGGGATATTTTTGCTGACTCATCTAACTAAATACCTCACTCACTCACTCACTC
>JAXCGZ010000780.1:0-17500 GCA_037179515.1 Halocaridina rubra
TTCCCCAACCTTACTCTTGGCTTCATTTTAGCATTTAATTAAATTCCCAATCTCATTCGGGCCATGAAATACAAATAAGCACATTACATATGTGAAAACATGAATAATTTTTTACCCCGACCGGGACTCGAACCTAGTACTTATGATTACTAAGTCAAGGCGCTACCACTACACCACAGAAGGTTAAAAGGAATCCAACCTTGTAGCTTATATCTGCTATACTTAGGAATGAATGCATTCTAACTGAATGCCACTATGTTAATATTACAGATTCCCCAACCTCACTCTTGGCTTCATTTTAGCATTTAATTCAATTCCCAATCTCATTCGGGCCATGAAATACAAATAAGCACATTACATATGTGAAAACATGAATCATTTTTTACCCCGACCGGGACTCGAACCTAGGACTTATGATTACTAAGTCAAGGCGCTACCACTACACCACAGAAGGTTAAAAGGAATCCAACCTTATAGCTTATATCTGCTATACTTAGGAATGAACGCATTCTTACTGAATGCCACTATGTTCATATTACAGTTTCCCTAACCTCACTCGTGGCTTCATTTTAGCATTTAATTCAATTCCCAATCTCATTCGGGCCATGAAATACAAATAAGCACATTACAAATGTGAAAACATGAATCATTTTTTACCCCGACCGGGACTCGAACCTATGACTTATGATTACTAAGTCAAGGCGCTACCACTACACCACAGAAGGTTAAAAGGAATCCAGCCTTATAGCTTATATCTGCTATACTTAGGAATGAACGCATTCTAACTGAATGCCACTATGTTCATATTACAGATTCCCCAACCTTACTCTTGGCTTCATTTTAGCATTTAATTCAATTCCCAATCTCATTCGGGCCATGATATACAAATAAGCACATTACATATGTGAAAACATAAATCATTTTTTACCCCAACCGGGACTCGAACCTAGGACTTATGATTACTAAGTCAAGGCGCTACCACTACATCACAGAAGGTTAAAAGGAATCCAACCTTATAGCTTATATCTGCTATACTTAGGAATGAAGGCATTCTAACTGAATGCCACTATGTTAATATTACAGATTCCCCAACCTCACTCTTGGCATCATTTTAGCATTTAATTCAATTCCCAATCTCATTCGGGCCATGAAATACAAATAAGCACATTACATATGTGAAAACATGAATCATTTTTTACCCCGACCGGGACTCGAACCTAGGACTTATGATTACTAAGTCAAGGCGCTACCACTACACCACAAAAGGTTAAAAGGAATCCAGCCTTATAGCTTATATCTGCTATACTTAGGAATGAACGCATTCTAACTGAATGCCACTATGTTCATATTACAGATTGCCCAACCTCACTCGTGGCTTCATTTTAGCATTTAACTCAATTCCCAATCTCATTCGGGCCATGAAATACAAATAAGCACATTACATATGTGAAAACATGAATCATTTTTTACCCCGACCGGGACTCAAACCTAGAACTTCTTATTAATAAGTCAAGGCGCTACCACTACACCACAGAAGGTTTAAAGGAATCCAACCTTATAGCTTATATCTGCTATACTTAGGAATGAACGCATTCTAACTGAATGCCACTATGTTCATATTATAGATTCCCCAACCTCACTCGTGGCTTCATTTTAGCATTTAATTCAATTCCCAATCTCATTCGGGCCATGAAATACAAATAAGCACATTACATATATGAAAACATGAATCATTTTTTACCCCGACCGGGACTCGAACCTAGGACTTATGATTACTAAGTCAAGGCGCTACCACTACACCACAGAAGGTTAAAAGGAATCCAACCTTATAGCTTATATCTGCTATACTTAGGAATGAACTCATTCTAACTGAATGTCACTATGTTCATATTACAGATTCCCCAACCTCACTCGTGGCTTCATTTTAGCATTTAATTCAATTCCCAATCTCATTCGGGCCATGAAATATAAATAAGCACATTACATATGTGAAAACATGAATCATTTTTTACCCCAACCGGGACTCGAACCTAGGACTTATGATTACTAAGTCAAGGCGCTACCACTACACCACAGAAGGTTAAAAGGAATCCAAACTTATAGCTTATATCTGCTATTCTTAGGAATGAACGCATTCTAACTGAATGCCACTCTGTTCATAATACAGATTCCCCAACCTCACTCGTGGCTTCATTTTAACATTTAATTCAATTCCCAATCTCATTCGGGCCAAGAAATATAAATAAGTACATTACATATGTGAAAACATGAATCATTTTTTACCCCGACCGGGACTCGAACCTAGGACTTATGATTACTAAGTCAAGGCGCTACCACTACACCACAGAAGGTTAAAAGGAATCCAACCTTATAGCTTATATCTGCTATACTTAGGAATGAACGCATTCTAACTGAATGCCACTATGTTCATAATATAGATTCCCCAACCTCACTCGTGGCTTCATTTTAGCATGTAATTCAATTCCCAATCTCATTCGGGCCATGAAATGCAAATAAGCACATTACATATGTGAAAACATGAATCATTTTTTACCCTGACCGGGACTCGAACCTAGGACTTATGATTACTAACTCAAGGCGCTACCACTACACCACAGAAGGTTAAAAGGAATCCAACCTTATAGCTTATATCTGCTATACTTAGGAATGAACGCATTCTAACTGAATGCAACTATGTTCATATTACAGATTCCCCAACCTCACTCGTGGCTTCATTTTAGCATTTAATTCAATTCCCAATCTCATTCGGGCCATGAAATACAAATAAGCACATTACAAATGTGAAAACATGAATCATTTTTTACCCCGACCGGGACTCGAACCTAGGACTTATGATTACTAAGTCAAGGCGCTACCACTACACCACAGAAGGTTAAAAGGAATCCAACCTTATAGCTTATATCTGCTATACTTAGGAATGAACGCATTCTAACTGAATGCCACTATGTTCATATTACAGATTCCCCAACCTCACTCGTGGCTTCATTTTAACATTTAATTCAATTCCCAATCTCATTCGGGCCATGAAATATAAATAAGCACATTACATATGTGAAAACATGAATCATTTTTTACCCCGACCGGGACTCGAACCTAGGAATTATGATTACTAAGTCAAGGCGCTACCACTACACCACAGAAGGTTAAAAGGAATCCAACCTTATAGCTTATATCTGCTATACTTAGGAATGAACGCATTCTAACTGAATGCCACTATGTTCATATTACAGATTCCCCAACCTTACTCGTGGCTTCATTTTAGCATTTAATTCAACTCCCAATCTCATTCGGGCCATGAAATACAAATAAGCACATTACATATGTGAAAACATGAACCATTTTTTACCCCGACCGGGACTCGAACCTGGGACTTATGATTACTAAGTCAAGGCGCTACCACTACACCACAGAAGGTTAAAAGGAATCCAACCTTATAGCTTATATCTGCTATACTTAGGAATGAACGCATTCTAACTGAATGCCACTATGTTAATATTACAGATTCCCCAACCTCACTCGTGGCTTCATTTTAGCATTTAATTCAATTCCCAATCTCATTCGGGCCATGAAATACAAATAAGCACATTACATATGTGAAAAAATGAATAATTTTTTACCCCGACCGGGACTCGAACCTAGGACTTATGATTACTAAGTCAAGGCGCTACCACTACACCATAGAAGTTTAAAAGGAATCCAACCTTATAGCTTATATCTGCTATACTTAGGAATGAACGTATTCTAACTGAATGCCACTATGTTCATATTACAGATTCCCCAACCTCACTCGTGGCTTCATTTTAGCATTTAATTCAATTCCCAATCTCATTCGGGCCATGAAATATAAATAAGCACATTACATATGTGAAAACATGAATCATTTTTTACCCCGACTGGGACTCGAACCTAGGACTTATGATTACTAAGTCAAGGCGCTACCACTACACCACAGAAGGTTAAAAGGAATCCAACCTTATAGCTTATATCTGCTATACTTTGGAATGAACGCATTCTAACTGAATGCCACTATGTTCATATTACAGATTCCCCAACCTTACTCTTGACTTCATTTTAGCATTTAATTCAATTCCCAATCTCATTCGGGCCATGAAATACAAATAAGCACATTACATATGTGAAAACATGAATAATTTTTTACCCCGATCAGGGCCTCGAACCTAGTACTTATGATTACTAAGTCAAGGCACTACCACTACACCACAGAAGGTTAAAAGGAATCCAACCTTGTAGCTTCTATCTGCTATACTTAGGAATGAATGCATTCTAACTGAATGCCACTATGTTAATATTACAGATTCCCCAACCTCACTCTTGGCTTCATTTTAGCATTTAATTCAATTCCCAATCTCATTCGGGCCATGAAATACAAATAAGCACATTACATATGTGAAAACATGAATCATTTTTTACCCCGACCGGGACTCGAACCTAGGAATTATGATTACTAAGTCAAGGCACTACCACTACACCACAGAAGGTTAAAAGGAATCCAACCTTATAGCTTATATCTGCTATACTTTGGAATGAACGCATTCTAATTGAATGCCACTATGCTCATATTACAGATTCCCCAACCTCACTCGTGGCTTCATTTTAGCATTTAATTCAATTCCCAATCTCATTCGGGCCATGAAATACAAATAAGCACATTGCATATGCGAAAACATGAATCATTTTTTACCCCGACCGGGACTCGAACCTAGGACTTATGATTACTAAGTCAAGGCGCTACCACTACACCACAGAAGGTTAAAAGGAATCCAACCTTATAGCTTATATCTGCTATACTTAGGAATGAACGCATTCTAACTGAATGCCACTATGTTCATATTACAGATTCCCTAACCTCACTCGTGGCTTCATTTTAGCATTTAATTCAATTCCCAATCTCATTCGGGCCATGAAATACAAATAAGCACATTACAAATGTGAAAACATGAATCATTTTTTACCCCGACCGGGACTCGAACCTAGGACTTATGATTACTAAGTCAAGGCGCTACCACTACACCACAGAAGGTTAAAAGGAATCCAGCCTTATAGCTTATATCTGCTATACTTAGGAATGAACGCATTCTAACTGAATGCCACTATGTTCATATTGCAGATTCCCCAACCTTACTCGTGGCTTCATTTTAGCATTTAATTCAATTCCCAATCTCATTCGGGCCATGATATACAAATAAGCACATTACATATGTGAAAACATAAATCATATTTTACCCCAACCGGGACTCGAACCTAGGACTTATGATTACTAAGTCAAGGCGCTACCACTACATCACAGAAGGTTAAAAGGAATCCAACCTTATAGCTTATATCTGCTATACTTAGGAATGAAGGCATTCTAACTGAATGCCACTATGCTAATATTACAGATTCCCCAACCTCACTCTTGGCTTCATTTTAGCATTTAATTCAATTCCCAATCTCATTCGGGCCATGAAATACAAATAAGCACATTACATATGTGAAAACATGAATCATTTTTTACCCCGACTGGGACTCGAACCTAGGACTTATGATTACTAAGTCAAGGCGCTACCACTACACCACAGAAGGTTAAAAGGAATCCAACCTTATAGCTTATATCTGCTATACTTAGGAATGAACGCATTCTAACTGAATGCCACTATGTTCATATTACAGATTCCCCAACCTTACTCTTGGCTTCATTTTAGCATTTAATTCAATTCCCAATCTCATTCGGGCCATGAAATACAAATAAGCACATTACATATGTGAAAACATGAATAATTTTTTACCCCGATCAGGGCCTCGAACCTAGTACTTATGATTACTAAGTCAAGGCGCTACCACTACACCACAGAAGGTTAAAAGGAATCCAGCCTTGTAGCTTATATCTGCTATACTTAGGAATGAATGCATTCTAACTGAATGCCACTATGTTAATATTACAGATTCCCCAACCTCACTCTTGGCTTCATTTTAGCATTTAATTCAATTCCCAATCTCATTCGGGCCATGAAATACAAATAAGCACATTACATATGTGAAAACATGAATCATTTTTTACCCCGACCAGGACTCGAACATAGGGCTTATGATTACTAAGTCAAGGCGCTACCACTACACCACAGAAGGTTAAAATGAATCCAACCTTATAGCTTATATCTGCTATACTTAGGAATGAACGCATTCTAACTGAATGCCACTATGTTCATATTAAAGATTCACCAACCTCACTCGTGGCTTCATTTTAGCATTTAATTCAATTCCCAATCTCATTCGGGCCATGAAAAATAAATAAGCACCTTACATATGTGAAAACATGAATAATTTTTTACCCCGACCGGGACTCGAACCTAGGACTTATGATTACTAAGTCAAGGCGCTACCACTACACCACAAAAGGTTAAAAGGAATCCAACCTTATAGCTTATATCTGCTATACTTAGGAATGAACGCATTCTAACTGAATGCCACTATGTTCATATTACAGATTGCCCAACCTCACTCGTGGCTTCATTTTAGCATTTAATTCAATTCCCAATCTCATTCGGGCCATGAAATACAAATAAGCACATTACATATGTGAAAACATGAATCATTTTTTACCCCGACCGGGACTCAAACCTAGGACTTCTGATTACTAAGTCAAGGCGCTACCACTACACCACAGAAGGTTAAAAGGAATCCAACCTTATAGCTTATATCTGCTATACTTAGGAATGAACGCATTCTAACTGAATGCAACTATGTTCATATTATAGATTCCCCAACCTCACTCGTGGCTTCATTTTAGCATTTAATTCAATTCCCAATCTCATTCGGGCCATGAAATACAAATAAGCACATTACATATGTGAAAACATGAATCATTTTTTACCCCGACCGGGACTCGAACCTAGGACTTATGATTACTAAGTCAAGGCGCTACCACTACACCACAGAAGGTTAAAAGGAATCCAACCTTATAGCTTATATCTGCTATACTTAGGAATGAACACATTCTAACTGAATGTCACTATGTTCATATTACAGATTTCCCAACCTCACTCGTGGCTTCATTTTAGCATTTAATTCAATTCCCAATCTCATTCGGGCCATGAAATACAAATAAGCACATTACATATGTGAAAACATGAATCATTTTTTACCCCGACCGGGACTCGAACCTGGGACTTATGATTACTAAGTCAAGGCGCTACCACTACACCACAGAAGGTTAAAAGGAATCCAACCTTATAGCTTATATCTGCTATACTTAGGAATGAACGCATTCTAACTGAATGCCACTATGTTAATATTACAGATTCCCCAACCTCACTCGTGGCTTCATTTTAGCATTTAATTCAATTCCCAATCTCATTCGGGCCATGAAATATAAATAAGCACATTACATATGTGAAAACATTTATAATTTTTTACCCCGACCGGGACTCGAACATAGGACTTATGATTACTAAGTCAAGGCGCTACCACTACACCACAGAAGGTTAAAAGGAATCCAACCTTATAGCTTATATCTGCTATACTTAGGAATGAACGCATTCTAACTGAATGCCACTATGTTAATATTACAGATTCCCCAACCTCACTCTTGGCTTCATTTTAGCATTTAATTCAATTCCCAATCTCATTCGGGCCATGAAATACAAATAAGCACATTACATATGTGAAAACATGAATCATTTTTTACCCCGACCGGGACTCGAACATAGGACTTATGATTACTAAGTCAAGGCGCTACCACTACACCACAGAAGGCTAAAAGGAATCCAACCTTATAGCTTATATCTGCTATACTTAGGAATGAACGCATTCTGACTGAATGCCACTATGTTCATATTACAGATTCCCCAACCTCACTCGTGGCTTCATTTTAGCATTTAATTCAATTCCCAATCTCATTCGGGCCATGAAATATAAATAAGCACATTACATATGTGAAAACATGAATCATTTTTTACCCCGACCGGGACTCGAACCTAGGACTTATGATTACTAAGTCAAGGCGCTACCACTACACCACAGAAGGTTAAAAGGAATCCAACCTTATAGCTTATATCTGCTATACTTTGGAATGAACGCATTCTAACTGAATGCCACTATGTTCATATTACAGATTCCCCAACCTTACTCGTGGCTTCATTTTAGCATTTAATTCAATTCCCAATCTCATTCGGGCCATGAAATACAAATAAGCACATTACATATGTGAAAACATGAATCATTTTTTACCCCGACCGGGACTCGAACCTAGGACTTATGATTACTAAGTCAAGGCGCTACCACTACACCACAGAAGGTTAAAAGGAATCCAACCTTATAGCTTATATCTGCTATACTTAGGAATGAACGCATTCTAACTGAATGCCACTATGTTAATATTACAGATTCCCCAACCTCACTCTCGGCTTCATTTTAGCATTTAATTCAATTCCCAATCTCATTTTGCCATGAAATACAAATAAGCACATTACATATGTGAAAACATGAATCATTTTTTACCCCGACCGGGACTCTAACCTAGGACTTATGATTACTAAGTCAAGGCGCTACCACTACACCACAGAAGGTTAAAAGGAATCCAACCTTATAGCTTATATCTGCTATACTTAGGAATGAACGCATTCTAACTGAATGCCACTATGTTCATATTACAGATTCCCCAATCTCACTCGTGGCTTCATTTTAGCATTTAATTCAATTCCCAATCTCATTCGGGCCATGAAATATAAATAAGCACATTACATATGTGAAAACATGAATCATTTTTTACCCCGACCGGGACTCGAACCTAGGACTTATGATTATTAAGTCAAGGCGCTACCACTACACCACAGAAGGTTTAAAGGAATCCAACCTTATAGCTTATATCTGCTATACTTAGGAATGAACGCATTCTAACTGAATGCCACTATGTTCATAATACAGATTCCCCAACCTCACTCGTGGCTTCATTTTAGCATTTAATTCAATTCCCAATCTCATTCGGGCCATGAAATACAAATAAGCACATTACAAATGTGAAAACATGAATCATATTTTACCCCGACCGGGACTCGAACCTAGGACTTATGATTACTAAGTCAAGGCGCTACCACTACACCACAGAAGGTTAAAAGGAATCCAACCTTATAGCTTATATCTGCTATACTTTGGAATGAACGCATTCTAACTGAATGCCACTATGTTCATATTACAGATTCCCCAACCTCACTCGTGGCTTCATTTTAGCATTTAATTCAATTCCCAATCTCAATCGGGCCATGAAATACAAATAAGCACATTACATATGTGAAAACATGAATCATTTTTTACCCCGACCGGGACTCGAACCTAGGACTTATGATTACTAAGTCAAGGCGCTACCACTACACCACAGAAGGTTAAAAGGAATCCAACTTTATAGCTTATATCTGCTATACTTAGGAATGAACGCATTCTAACTGAATGCCACTATGTTCATATTATAGATTCCCCAACCTCACTTGTGGCTTCATTTTAGCATTTAATTCAATTCCTAAGCTCATTTGGGCCATGAAATACAAATAAGCACATTACATATGTGAAAACATGAATCATTTTTTACCCCGACCGGGACTCGAACCTAGGACTTATGATTACTAAGTCAAGGCGCTACCACTACACCACAGAAGGTTAAAAGGAATCCAACCTTATAGCTTATATCTGCTAAGCTTAGGAATGAAAGCATTCTAACTGAATGCCACTATGTTCATATTACAGATTCCCCAACCTCACTTGTGGCTTCATTTTAGCATTTAATTCAATTCCCAATCTCATTCGGGCCATGAAATACAAATAAGCACATTACAAATGTGAAAACATGAATAATTTTTTACCCCGACCGGGACTCGAACCTAGGACTTATGATTACTAAGTCAAGGCGCTACCACTACACCACAGAAGGTTAAAAGGAATCCAACCTTATAGCTTATATCTGCTATACTTAGGAATGAACGCATTCTAACTGAATGCCACTATGTTCATATTACAGATTGCTCAACCTCACTCGTGGCTTCATTTTAGCATTTAATTCAATTCCCAATCTCATTCGGGCCATGAAATACAAATAAGCACATTACATATGTGAAAACATGAATCATTTTTTACCCCGACCGGGACTCGAACCTAGGACTTATGATTACTAAGTCAAGGCGCTACAACTACACCACAGAAGGTTAAAAGGAATCCAACCTTATAGCTTATATCTGCTATACTTAGGAATGAACGCATTCTAACTGAATGCCACTATGTTCATATTACAGATTCCCCAACCTCACTCGTGGCTTCATTTTAGCATTTAATTCAATTCCCAATCTCATTCGGGCCATGAAATACAAATAAGCACATTACATATGTGAAAACATGAATCATTTTTTACCCCGACCGGGACTCGAACCTAGGACTTATGATTACTAAGTCAAGGCGCTACCACTACACCACAGAAGGTTGAAAGGAATCCAACCTTATAGCTTATATCTGCTATACTTAGGAATGAACGCATTCTAACTGAATGCCACTATGTTCATATTACAGATTCCCCAACCTCACTCGTGGCTTCATTTTAGCATTTAATTCAATTCCCAATCTCATTCGGGCCATGAAATACAAATAAGCACATTACATATGTGAAAACATTTATAATTTTTTACCCCGACCGGGACTCGAACCTAGGACTTATGATTACTAAGTCAAGGCGCTACCACTACACCACAGAAGGTTAAAAGGAATCCAACATTATAGCTTATATCTGCTATACTTAGGAATGAACGCATTCTAACTGAATGCCACTGTGTTCAAACTACAGATTCCCCAAACTAACTCGTGGCCTCATTTTAGCATTTAATTCAATTCCCAATCTCATTCGGGCCATGAAATACAAATAAGCACATTACATATGTGAAAACATGAATCATTTTTTACCCCGAACGGGACTCGAACCTAGGACTTATGATTACTAAGTCAAAACGCTACCACTACACCACAGAAGGTTAAAAGGAATCCAACCTTATAGCTTATATCTGCTATACTTAGGAATGAACGCATTCTAACTGAATGCCACTATGTTCATATTACAGATTGCCCAACCTCACTCGTGGCTTCATTTTAGCACTTAATTCAATTCCCAATCTCATTCGGGCCATGAAATACAAATAAGCACATTACATATGTGAAAACATGAATCATTTTTTACCCCGACCGGGACTCGAACCTAGGACTTATGATTACTAAGTCAAGGCGCTACCACTACACCACAGAAGGTTAAAAGGAATCCAACCTTATAGCTTATATCTGCTATACTTAGGAATGAATGCATTCTAACTGAATGCCACTATGTTCATATTATAGATTCCCCAACCTCACTCGTGGCTTCATTTTAGCATTTAATTCAATTCCCAATCTCATCCGGGCCATGAAATACAAATAAGCACATTACATATGTGAAAACATGAATCATTTTTTACCCCGACCGGGACTCGAGCCTAGGACTTATGATTACTAAGTCAAGGCGCTACCACTACACCACAGAAGGTTAAAAGGAATCCAACCTTATAGCTTATATCTGCTATACTTAGGAATGAACGCAGTCTAACTGAATGCCACTATGTTCATATTACAGATTCCCCAACCTCACTCGTGGCTTCATTTTAGCATTTAATTCAATTCCCAATCTCATTCGGCCATGAAATACAAATAAGCACATTACATATGTGAAAACATGAATCATTTTTTACCCCGACCAGGACTCGAACCTAGGACTTATGATTACTAAGTCAAGGCGCTACCACTACACCACAGAAGGTTAAAAGGAATCCAACCTTATAGCTTATATCTGCTATACTCAGGAATGAACGCATTCTAACTGAATGCCACTATGTTCATATTACAGATTCCCCAACCTCACTCGTGGCTTCATTTTAGCATTTAATTCAATTCCCAATCTCATTCGGGCCATGAAATACAAATAAGCACATTACATATGTGAAAACATGAATCATTTTTTACCCCGACCGGGACTCGAACCTATTACTTATGATTACTAAGTCAAGGCGCTACCACTACACCACAGAAGGTTAAAAGGAATCCAACCTTATAGCTTATATCTGCTATACTTAGGAATGAACGCACTCTAACTGAATGCCACTATGTTCATATTACAGATTCCCCAACCTCACTCGTGGCTTCATTTTAGCATTTAATTCAATTCCCAATCTCATTCGGGCCATGAAATACAAATAAGCACATTACATATGTGAAAACATGAATCATTTTTTACCCCGACCGGGACTCGAACCTAGGACTTATGATTACTAAGTCAAGGCGCTACCACTACACCACAGAAGGTTAAAAGGAATCCAACCTTATAGCTTATATCTGCTATACTTAGGAATGAACGCATTCTAACTGAATGCCACTGTGTTCAAACAACAGATTCCCCAACCTCACTCGTGGCTTCATTTTAGCATTTAATTCAATTCCCAATCTCATTAGGGCCATGAAATACAAATAAGCACATTACATATGTGAAAACATGAATCATTTTTTACCCCGACCGGGACTCGAACCTAGGACTTATGATTACTAAGTCAAGGCGCTACCACTACACCACAGAAGGTTAAAAGGAATCCAACCTTATAGCTTATATCTGCTATACTTAGGAATGAACGCATTCTAACTGAATGCCACTATGTTCATATTACAGATTGCCCAACCTCTCTCGTGGCTTCATTTTAGCATTTAATTCAATTCCCAATCTCATTCGGGCCATGAAATACAAATAAGCACATTACATATGTGAAAACATGAATCATTTTTTACCCCGACCGGGACTCGAACCTAGGACTTATGATTACTAAGTCAAGGCGCTACCACTACACCACAGAAGGTTAAAAGGAATCCAACCTTATAGCTTATATCTGCTATACTTAGGAATGAACGCATTCTAACTGAATGCCACTATGTTCATATTACAGATTCCCCAACCTCACTCGTGGCTTCATTTTAGCATTTAATTCAATTCCCAATCTCATTCGGGCCATGAAATACAAATAAGCACATTACATATGTGAAAACATGAATCATTTTTTACCCCGACCGGGACTCGAACCTATTACTTATGATTACTAAGTCAAGGCGCTACCACTACACCACAGAAGGTTAAAAGGAATCCAACCTTATAGCTTATATCTGCTATACTTAGGAATGAACGCACTCTAACTGAATGCCACTATGTTCATATTACAGATTCCCCAACCTCACTCGTGGCTTCATTTTAGCATTTAATTCAATTCCCAATCTCATTCGGGCCATGAAATACAAATAAGCACATTACATATGTGAAAACATGAATCATTTTTTACCCCGACCGGGACTCGAACCTAGGACTTATGATTACTAAGTCAAGGCGCTACCACTACACCACAGAAGGTTAAAAGGAATCCAACCTTATAGCTTATATCTGCTATACTTAGGAATGAACGCATTCTAACTGAATGCCACTGTGTTCAAACAACAGATTCCCCAACCTCACTCGTGGCTTCATTTTAGCATTTAATTCAATTCCCAATCTCATTCGGGCCATGAAATACAAATAAGCACATTACATATGTGAAAACATGAATCATTTTTTACCCCGACCGGGACTCGAACCTAGGACTTATGATTACTAAGTCAAGGCGCTACCACTACACCACAGAAGGTTAAAAGGAATCCAACCTTATAGCTTATATCTGCTATACTTACGAATGAACGCATTCTAACTGAATGCCACTATGTTCATATTACAGATTGCCCAACCTCTCTCGTGGCTTCATTTTAGCATTTAATTCAATTCCCAATCTCATTCGGGCCATGAAATACAAATAAGCACATTACATATGTGAAAACATGAATCATTTTTTACCCCGACCGGGACTCGAACCTAGGACTTATGATTACTAAGTCAAGGCGCTACCACTACACCACAGAAGGTTAAAAGGAATCCAACATTATAGCTTATATCTGCTATACTTAGGAATGAACGCATTCTAACTGAATGCCACTGTGTTCAAACTACAGATTCCCCAAACTAACTCGTGGCCTCATTTTAGCATTTAATTCAATTCCCAATCTCATTCGGGCCATGAAATACAAATAAGCACATTACATATGTGAAAACATGAATCATTTTTTACCCCGAACGGGACTCGAACCTAGGACTTATGATTACTAAGTCAAAACG
The DNA here is from genome assembly GCA_037179515.1 of Halocaridina rubra. Taxonomy (NCBI): domain Eukaryota; kingdom Metazoa; phylum Arthropoda; class Malacostraca; order Decapoda; family Atyidae; genus Halocaridina; species Halocaridina rubra. The sequence goes on from JAXCGZ010000780.1 coordinate 14,255, forward strand.
CTACCACTACACCACAGAAGGTTAAAAGGAATCCAACCTTATAGCTTATATCTGCTATACTTAGGAATGAATGCATTCTAACTGAATGCCACTATGTTCATATTACAGATTGCCCAACCTCACTCGTGGCTTCATTTTAGCACTTAATTCAATTCCCAATCTCATTCGGGCCATGAAATACAAATAAGCACATTACATATGTGAAAACATGAATCATTTTATACCCCGACCGGGACTCGAACCTAGGACTTATGATTACTAAATCAAGGCGCTACCACTACACCACAGAAGGTTAAAAGGAATCCAACCTTATAGCTTATATCTGCTATACTTAGGAATGAACGCATTCTAACTGAATGCCACTATGTTCATATTACAGATTGTCCAACCTCACTCGCGGCTTCATTTTAGCATTTAATTCAATTCCCAATCTCATTCGGGCCATGAAATACAAATAAGCAAATTACATATGTGAAAACATGAATCATTTTTTACCCCGACCGGGACTTGAACCTAGGACTTATGATTACTAAGTCAAGGCGCTACCACTACACCACAGAAGGTTAAAAGGAATCCAACCTTATAGCTTATATCTGCTATACTTAGGATTGAACGCATTCTAACTGAATGCCACTATGTTCATATTACAGATTGCCCAACCTCACTCGTGGCTTCATTTTAGCATTTAATTCAAGTGCCAATCTCATTCGGGCCATGAAATACAATTAAGCACATTACATATGTGAAAACATGAATCATTTTTTACCCCGACCGGGACTCGAACCTAGGACTTATGATTACTAAGTCAAGGCGCTACCACTACACCACAGAAGGTTAAAAGGAATCCAACCTTATAGCTTATATCTGCTATACTTAGGAATGAACGCATTCTAACTGAATGCCACTATGTTCATATTACAGATTCCCCAACCTCACTCGTGGCTTCATTTTAGCATTTAATTCAATTCCCAATCTCATTCGGGTCATGAAATACAAATAAGCACATTACATATGTGAAAACATGAATCATTTTTTACCCCGACCGGGATTCGAACATAGGACTTATGATTACTAAGTCAAGGCGCTACCACTACACCACAGAAGGTTAAAAGGAATCCAACCTTATATCTTATATATGCTATACTTAGGAATGAACGCATTCTAACTGAATGCCACTATGTTCATAATACAGATTCCCCAACCTAAATCGTGGCTTCATTTTAGCATTTAATTCAATTCCCAATCTCTTTCGGGCCATGAAATACAAATAAGCACATATATATTTATATATAAATATATATATATATATATATATATATATATATATATATATATATATATATATATATATATATATATATATATATATATATATATATATATATATATATATATATATATATATATATATATATATATATATATATATATATATATATATATATATATATATATATATATATATATATATATATATATATATATATATATATATATATATATATATATATATATATACATATATACATATATATATATATATATATATATATATATATATATATATATATATATATATATATATATATATATATATATATATATATATATATATATATATATATATATATATATATATATATATATATATATATATATATATATATATATATATATATATATATATATATATATATATATATATATATATATATATATATATATATATATATAAATATATATATATATATATATATATATATATATATATATATATATATATATATATATATATATATATATATATATATATATATATATATATATATATATATATATATATATATATATATATATATATATATATATATATATATATATATATATATATATGTATATATATATATATATATATATATATATATATATATATATATATATATATATATATATATATATATATATATATATATATATATATATATATATATATATATATATATATATATATATATATATATATATATATATATATATATATATATATATATATATATATATATATATATATATATATATATATATATATATATATATATATATATATATATATATATATATATATATATATATATATATATATATATATATATATATATATATATATATATATATATATATATATATATATATATATATATATATATATATATATATATATATATATATATATATATATATATATATATATATATATATATATATATATATATATATATATATATATATATATATATATATATATATATATATATATATATATATATATATATATACTATATATATATATATATATATATATATATATATATATATATATATATATATATATATATATATATATATATATATATATATATATATATATATATATATATATATATATATATATATATATATATATATATATATATATATATATATATATATATATATATATATATATATATATATATATATATATATATATATATATATATATATATATATATATATATATATATATATATATATATATATATATATATATATATATATATATATATATATATATATATATATATATATATATATATATATATATATATATATATATATATATATATATATATATATATATATATATATATATATATATATATATATATATATATATATATATATATATATATATATATATATATATATATATATATATATATATATATATATATATATATATATATATATATATATATATATATATATATATATATATATATATATATATATATATATATATATATATATATATATATATATATATATATATATATATATATATATATATATATATATATATATATATATATATATATATATATATATATATATATATATATATATATATATATATATATATATATATATATATATATATATATATATATATATATATATATATATATATATATATATATATATATATATATATATATATATATATATATATATATATGTATGTGTTCCGGTTTTACGTCACGGACTCCCTTATCAACCAAGGGCTAGGACGGTTGCCTTCTTGCGAAGGACTTGTTTTTTGGCAGATGTAATCCTTACGCTGAGTGCATGCCTTTGCTAACCTCAGACCGTGACGTGGCGTGAACCCTCGACCTGACGCCTCAGAGCTGGAGACGCTACCGACTG
>JAXCGZ010000780.1:20000-35000 GCA_037179515.1 Halocaridina rubra
GACCTGGCATCGAGAAGGGCAAGAAAGGACAGGAAGTTAGCCATTTCCTAAACCACAACAAATATAAGCAAGTGTTTCGTACGCAGGTACATACCCTGCAGAGATGCCCAATAACTCCTCCCCGGAAGTAGGAGGGATTCCACTTTGAACCTGGCGCTGATTAGCTAGGACTAGATCTGACTGATTTCATTGGAGAATTGGATGTTAAGCCACGCCCTGCCCTGGGGGTATTTAAAGAGCCACCCAGGGCAGAGACAGTTAGTTAGAACCTTGCCAGGGGCACGAATAGATCATAGATTGTGATAGTCATAGGGTGGGGGCATAGGGGCATAGGGGCATAGGGGCATTGAGGCGTCGGATGTGTTGTACTCTAGAATAAATATAAGTAAAGGAACTACTGCTTGTCCATTCCTACCTTGTACCCATCAGGTACTGATATTGATAACATTTATAAACCACGCTACCATAATTATCAGTTTATATACGTAGGAGGAAAAGCCCTACGTCAGTGGTGTCATTAGATGGGATAAACAAAAGCACTATGACAGTGGTGACGCTCGGTGAGATAATAATAAAAGCAATACGACAGTGGTGACAAGCGGCGAGATCACCCAGTCATCTTACAAAGTGTGAGTTCAAGTGGAAGTCCAAAACCTCCACGTCAGTGGTGGCTTACGGTGGAATAGCTATAACCTCCACGTCAGTGGTGGCAGTGCGGTACGGATCTTCACGAGAGAAAAAAAAAAAAAAAAAAAAAAACATACGAAGAGACAGGTGAATGCCAGTGCAGACCCGCGCAGAGAAAATAAGAATGGCAAAAGCAGAAATCCAACATCTCCCAATTCAAGAAATGAGTGACGAGGCCAAACACCGGAGAATTCTCGAACTGGAGGAGCAAGTGCGGCGCCTACAAGCACGCGCCGACGCCGCTCCGTCGAGAAGGAACTTGGCCGACGCCGACAGTGAAACCGACGCCTCAAACATCGACGAACAGCCGGCCGCTCCGAACCCCGTGGTGACACAGGGAACGCAGCAGGCCCAGCCCCCACCCTGTGCCCTGGTTGTATAGACGCCTCGAGTCAAAAATTCACTTTTATACCTCGACGGCGCAAATATAAAAGACCGCGAATGTCCGTCCATAATTCCCGCGACCGACTTCCTGAAATACTTGGGTCTGCGGATGAGAAGTGACGAGTGGTCAAATAGAGAATGTTATAAAACTTTGAAGGAACTATTTCTAAGATATTTCTTAGTAAGCCGAAGTGTGACCGGAGCATTGAGTGAAAATGCCCATTACAAGAGGTATAAGTTGCCGGATCCGACCAAGAAGACGGCGATTCGTCGATTTTACTCGAAGAAAAGAAGGAGAACCCTCTCCTTCCTTGCCTTCTGCCATGAAGTTCTCCAGGACCACCTCCTTAAAATAAGCTAAGTACTTGTGATCTGTATCCAGTGAGTAATGGGACAATTAGTAAAAGAAATTGAGGTCGGTGGACGCCGCCATTTTATCTTGTAGTTATGCTTTGACTCAGCCAACCCGCTTATAAGGGGTGTGGCGCTTAATAAGTTGATAAAAGTAGAATTTCTGTACCCATTACTAACATGGATAATTTGTACTAATAGCTATAAGCAGTAATAAACTCCGTTTTTGTTATAATTTGAGTAATATAAAGAATTTGCGTTGGAAGTGCGTTCCATTCATTTGTATTAATGCTTAGATTGAATTTTAAGAACGCGAATGTATCGATTTTTAATTGAAAAAATTTAATGCACGTGAAATCACTGTTACAATATATTAATTTCTTAAGCGTAAGAATTATAGTGAGAAATATACGTGCATCTGCTTTTAAGAGTTTCATAGACCACGTGTGGTTTTCGAGAAAGGAATGCGGAAGTGACCAGTCGATCTTCCAACCTCGTTATTGTAAATCCGTAGTAATTGTACTGACCCTTGATATTTAATGTACGTGTAAAATCATTGTTATATTAATTTCTTAAAGCGTAAGAAATCGAGTGTTACGATTGCGCCTGTTTTTAAGTTTTTTTTTTCTTTTTTTTGGTTGTTTTTATCAGCGGGAGTAATGTTTTAGCGAGGGAAAGACATAAACGACAGATCGTTCTTTTTGTGTTATGATGATGGGGAATTAATATTACGATACGTGTGTGGCATGTTCTTTTTGAAGAATAAGAAATTTTCGTGATATTAGTTAGAGATGAGTTTTTTTTATTTCACGCTATGCAGGTGAAAGTAAGAGTAAATTAGAGTAGTTTGTGCTGACCTAGAATAGGGAAGGTTTTTCAGTGTCACCCAAACGTAGCTTCAAGGGAGTAGAATGTTTGTTTGTTCGTTAGAATGGGACTTAGGACTGGTGAGGGAGTCTGTGACCGCACGGCTCAGCCGAGATTTCAACTTTACTCTTCTTCAGAGGACCGGGAAAGGAAAACCAACATGTTGTAAATGAAAGGGAATTTTACAGAACGGAGATGATTGACTTGAAAGTGATATAGCGAATGTGATAGCGGGTGAGTATGAATGACTGGGGGTATAATGGGAGGGTTGCTCTAGGGGGTGAGATCGCGGAAAGCACCGTTAGGAAGCATGATTGGGGAGTCTGCGAGGATCGTTCCCCTGCTCCGCCAGGTCCTTCTGCATGCCATATCAGAGTGTATTTATGGGAGGTGATGCGCTGTTGCAATATCTAGTGAGGGATATGGATGAGAAGGTAATTCTCCACCTGCCCAGATATGGTTGAAATGCCGAGGTTTTTTATTTTTGTTTTGTCCCCTACTCCGCCATTGAGATTATTATTCGATTTCCGAGAGATTCCAAGATAGATGTTACGTGATAAAGGACGTGAATCTATGAATGATTCTTTATTTTCTTTGCTAGCTGCAGTATATACATTATTTGTCTGAAGAGATATGTTAGATTGATAAAGTAAAACTTTGCGAGTTTTAGCCATGATAATGTTTTATCAAAATTATTTCGGCTTGGTCATAAAGAAAGAGTGAGAGCTGACACGAAATGACAACAAGAATGTTACACAGCTGTATCCCGTATTTGAGAGAGCAGATATAAGTCAAATTCGAGATAGTAAAAGAAGATATATATTTTATGTTTGAATTGTTTATGTACAACTCCGTACGAGATTTTGAAGTTTAAGCAAAATGTATTCCTTACTGTTGATAATGAAATATACTTTTTGTTTTTATTATTGCATACACAGAGATAGACTTTTTATATTCTTAGATACCCGTTTTTGTTATAGTTCTTTTTGTATTGAAGAAATCTTTAAAATCTTACTTAAAGGATTCTGAAAAGATTATCTAGAGATAACCATGGTTAATCCCTAGCATTTTCATGAATTTTAGATTACAATCGGGCTAATTAAAGATAATTGAGATTATTTGAGATTATTTGCTGAGTTTTAAAGTTAAAATTAATGACACTTAAGTCCTTTTTAAGAAGTTGTTAAGAAAAAGATATTTGTACTTTTGTTGATAGTAGTAGGGATACTGTCACGTATGATTTTAGTTTTTTTGCTTTAATTTCATCAGTGTGTGTGCTTCGATTTAACCCTCTGATTTATAGCATGAAAAGAGAGAGATTGTCATTATAGACAAGGATGTGTATGCCGTTACAGTAAAGTCCTTATCAAGATTAAACAGAGAGGAATGGATTTATGCTTCGACAGTTCTGCAGTTGTACACTAAGTTCTTTTGCTTTTGTTTTGTTAATGAGGAAATAAGAATAGCCCTCTGACAATAAACGTAAGACTCTATCGATAGTCATTGCTAACGTTTGTTCACGTTCATTTGTTTATTTATTTTATTATTAGAGATACTCTGCGACACTTTTTTATTTTCAGTACAAGTAAAAGACAGAGGCCCATCTCAGCTGACTTGTGAGTGAAAACCGCAACGTATTTCACTCTCTCCTCTCTCTCTCTCTCTCTCTCTCTCTCTCTCTCTCTCTCTCTCTCTCTCTCCTACCTTTCACTCTGACGCTGAGCCTGACAGAGGCTCCGTTCAATGCTAGAAGAACGTTGCTGTCTTTGAGTTTTTTTGTGTGTTTTTTTCTGCGAAGCTAGGCGATAATTGTGCCTACATTTCATTGCAGTCAATAGATTGTTGCATGCTGTTATTGCATAAATACTGATAAGACATCGGTAGGACCGCCATTTGCATAAATATTTTTGCCACATGTCGCAACTGTTTAGAGGATAGATAGAACTCCCATTGACAAGTTGTGGAGCCAGCAAGTTGCCACTTATGCTATATATATATATACATTGATTATGACAGCAGGAATTTGAATATTAAAGGAGACTGTGTTAGAATAAGCATCACTATGAAATATAAGTATAGAACTCTGTTCTTACTTCTGAATGCCAGTCTCCACTGTATATATATTGATATTTCTGATTTAGTATATTTATTTTTATTGTTTATTATTCTTATTTTTAGATCATGATTATTAGTAATGTTATTATGTTGACTGATATCGTTGCTATTTCTCAATGGCCTGTTGCTAATTATTACTTTTGAAATAAAATCAGCAGTAACTTGATGATTTGTATCTTTTAACTGAATTCATACTTGATGTTATTGTAGCCACTGCTAATAAGAATGTCTCTTTAGTGGCTTTTCTCAGTATTCAGTGATTATTCTTTTTGACATTTATAGTAGAGTAATGCTATGTAGCAGTTGCTAAGTCCTAAGTATCTTGGAATAATAATCTAGTTGTGTAGACACATACCTTCCATCACCACCCTATTCCTAGGCAGCCCCGACCTGCAAGTTCTAAAAGTCTTTAGATTTTGTCCGTCAGACAAGTCCCTAGTGCCCATTGAATAGAGATTGCAATCACTTGCAGCTGCAGGGGAGGCAAAGTATAGCCTCGATTACCAACGTATGGCCATTGTTGGTACCCTGAAGTCATAGGGAACCTTTCTTACAACTGTAGTAGTGACATAGGTTCAAACTTTCATCCCGCGTTCTACTTCGAAGGTACGTGTGAGAGGACCGTACAGGAAGAGTAACGCTGTGACGTTGCAGGTCTCCTGCGTGGTGGTCTTAGTCAAGATCGGCCGAGGGCGGGACGAGAAAGCCGGGCTGGAAGGATTCGCGGGATGGGGCCCAGTCCTTGTCCTTTTTGCTTTGCCTAACCGAGTAACGGAGATATGGCAACAAACCTGGGCCTGCAGCAAGGACGGCGGGGGATGTGAAAGCGAAAGAATCCCCGAGGGAAACCGGGGAATCGCACCTAGCAAGAATTCATGAGCAAGAGACAGAGAAAGTAAAAGTTGTCCTAGACAGAGGAAAGTAAAAGTCGTCCTAGACAGAGGAAAACAAAAGTCGTCCTAGACAGAGGAAAGTAAAAGTCGTCCTAGACAGAGAGAACGAAAGTCGTCCTAGACAGAGGAAAGTAAAAGTCGTCCTAGACAGAGGAAAACAAAAGTCGTCCTAGACAGAGGAAAGTAAAAGTCGTCCTAGACAGAGAAAGTAAAAGTCGTCCTAGACAGAGAGAACGAAAGTCGTCCTAGACAGAGAAAGTAAAAGTCGTCCTAGACAGAGAAAGTAAAAGTCGTCCTAGACAGAGAAAGTAAAAGTCGTCCTAGACAGAGAAAGTAAAAGTCGTCCTATCCATTGGTCTCTGAATAGTAGTATAATATGAAAGTAACACATGCTTTGTTCCAGGAGTAGTTTCTAAGGCTTAATTTTAAGACAAATCAATGCCCCAAATAATGATAGGAATAGAACTTATGACGGTAGGGTCTCTTATAGAAATTACTGTTGATGTTATAATCTATTGCATTTTACCTGTTTATACACGCTAATACTCTACTTAATTGTTTGCTAATGTTCTAAATGAGTCATGATCTTACTGTAATTAACTCAATTTTGCCTTTTAAAGAAACGAGAGAAGTAGATGAATTAATGTTTTGATTTAAACTGACTTTTTGATCTTAATTAATGTTTAATATTAGTTTCACACTGGGATTATGTTGTTTAAATATAAGGATATGTTTGTATTTCAGATTTCCAACAAGGACATAGACCCTGCATGCTCTAGTTGTCTGTAAAGGTACTCTCTATATGTTATGTTTGTGTAATTTGCATAGGAATTCTTAGAAAATAGCTTAAATAATTCGGCCCCATTTCTATTGTAAACTAATGTTAGCTAGGATATGTCCAAGAGCTCCCGGAAAATTAGCCCATGCTTCGACTGAAATAAGAGATATTTCAGTTTTGGTTGGGAGGGATGTCGTATGACTTCCGCCATGCTGAAGCCAGAATCTGAAACTTGTAACAGATCTTGAGCGGAAACGGTTGGTCGAGGGCACGGATATTTTATTACAATGTTTGTAGAAAGTGCCAAGGAAATATATGACCGGAACCGTGAGACTTAGGACCTGGCATCGAGAAGGGCAAGAAAGGACAGGAAGTTAGACATTTCCTAAACCACAACAAATATAAGCAAGTGTTTCGTACGCAGGTACATACCCTGCAGAGATGCCCAATAACTCCTCCCCGGAAGTAGGAGGGATTCCACTTTGAACCTGGCGCTGATTAGCTAGGACTAGATCTGACTGATTTCATTGGAGAATTGGATGTTAAGCCACGCCCTGCCCTGGGGGTATTTAAAGAGCCACCCAGGGCAGAGACAGTTAGTTAGAACCTTGCCAGGGGCACGAATAGATCATAGATTGTGATAGTCATAGGGTGGGGGCATAGGGGCATAGGGGCATTGAGGCGTCGGATGTGTTGTACTCTAGAATAAATATAAGTAAAGGAACTACTGCTTGTCCATTCCTACCTTGTACCCATCAGGTACTGATATTGATAACATTTATAAACCACGCTACCATAATTATCAGTTTATATACGTAGGAGGAAAAGCCCTACGTCAGTGGTGTCATTAGATGGGATAAACAAAAGCACTATGACAGTGGTGACGCTCGGTGAGATAATAATAAAAGCAATACGACAGTGGTGACAAGCGGCGAGATCACCCAGTCATCTTACAAAGTGTGAGTTCAAGTGGAAGTCCAAAACCTCCACGTCAGTGGTGGCTTACGGTGGAATAGCTATAACCTCCACGTCAATATATATATATATATATATATATATATATATATATATATATATATATATATATATATATATATATATATATATATATATATATATATATATATATATATATATATATATATATATATATATATATATATATATATATATATATATATATATATATATATATATATATATATATATATATATATATATATATATATATATATATATATATATATATATATATATATATATATATATATATATATATATATATATATATATATATATATATATATATATATATATATATATATATATATATATATATATATATATATATATATATATATATATATATATATATATATATATATATATATATATATATATATATATATATATATATATATATATATATATATATATATATATATATATATATATATATATATATATATATATATATATATATATATATATATATATATATATATATATATATATATATATATATATATATATATATATATATATATATATATATATATATATATATATATATATATATATATATATATATATATATATATATATATATATATATATATATATATATATATATATATATATATATATATATATATATATATATATATATATATATATATATATATATATATATATATATATATATATATATATATATATATATATATATATATATATATATATATATATATATATATATATATATATATATATATATATATATATATATATATATATATATATATATATATATATATATATATATATATATATATATATATATATATATATATATATATATATATATATATATATATATATATATATATATATATATATATATATATATATATATATATATATATATATATATATATATATATATATATATATATATATATATATATATATATATATATATATATATATATATATATATATATATATATATATATATATATATATATATATATATATATATATATATATATATATATATATATATATATATATATATATATATATATATATATATATATATATATATATATATATATATATATATATATATATATATATATATATATATATATATATATATATATATATATATATATATATATATATATATATATATATATATATATATATATATATATATATATATATATATATATATATATATATATATATATATATATATATATATATATATATATATATATATATATATATATATATATATATATATATATATATATATATATATATATATATATATATATATATATATATATATATATATATATATATATATATATATATATATATATATATATATATATATATATATATATATATATATATATATATATATATATATATATATATATATATATATATATATATATATATATATATATATATATATATATATATATATATATATATATATATATATATATATATATATATATATATATATATATATATATATATATATATATATATATATATATATATATATATATATATATATATATATATATATATATATATATATATATATATATATATATATATATATATATATATATATATATATATATATATATATATATATATATATATATATATATATATATATATATATATATATATATATATATATATATATATATATATATATATATATATATATATATATATATATATATATATATATATATATATATATATATATATATATATATATATATATATATATATATATATATATATATATATATATATATATATATATATATATATATATATATATATATATATATATATATATATATATATATATATATATATATATATATATATATATATATATATATATATATATATATATATATATATATATATATATATATATATATATATATATATATATATATATATATATATATATATATATATATATATATATATATATATATATATATATATATATATATATATATATATATATATATATATATATATATATATATATATATATACATATATATATATATATATATATATATATATATATATATATATATATATATATATATATATATATATATATATATATATATATATATATATATATATATATATATATATATATATATATATATATATATATATATATATATATATATATATATATATATATATATATATATATATATATATATATATATATATATATATATATATATATATATATATATATATATATATATATATATATATATATATATGCAGACACTCGGCTACTTATGAACAATCGAGTTACGAACATTTGCAGATGCAAACAAAGTCCAGGCAAAGTGAAATATTTACAACAAATTATAAAAAAATACAAAACCATGTTTCAGCACATTGAAACTTTTGTGCAGTTACGAGTATTTTTAGTTCAACATTTGGTCGCTAAGAAAGTGCGGGGAGCCAAGTAACTCTAAGTCTTCACATTGTCCAGTCTTTTCTCAGATGTCGTACCGTATGCATTTAAAATCTATGTTGTGTACCAGGTTTTTTGTTGTGAAATATCTTTCTGCTTCTATAGTAATCATGATGATGAAAAGTGTAAGGCTATTAATGTTAGTGGTTATTCAATAAAAAAAATAAGGCATGCCATTTTGATGGAAGGAAAATTGGAGTTAAAACAGAGACTTGATAATGTTGAAAAATGGTAAATGTAGTTCGCGCTTATAATGTGAATTGTTCCGCTGTGGTCTCGATTCACAACGATAGTGAATGTATAATAGAACATATCAAAAGTGCAGTGCCTATGCAGTCTATTATTATTAGTAAGAGGAGGAGAAGGTGGTAAATTTTAGAAGGGGATCATTCTCTCATAACAATAAGACTGTATTTTTCCGATAGTTGTCTTTGTGACAAAAGCGATTCTAAACTCCATCTCTGGCTCAAAACACTAAATGTAAACTTTCCATACCCTCCTTTACCCCCTAACAAACATAGGGGGAAGTGTTGGGAATTGGGGTTTTAGATGGGGGAAAGCAAAAACGAGTAATAGGCAGCAGAAATGAAACACAAATAACCTTTGTTCCCCCCCCCAAAAAAAAAGGTTCGGTAAAACACATTTTTGGTGCTTTCTAACTTAACCTAACCTAATCTAACCTAGACTAACCTAGGGGAATGCATCCGCTCTAACCGGGGGCTTCACCCCCGGACCACCTTTGGTCTATTTTTTTTTTCTCTAACTGGAGGCTACACTGCCTGGACCCACCTTAGGGATACATATGAAGCCTAATAGCAGTCGATTTCTATAAAGGGATTTGATAGATTTCGTTTCAGTCTAGTTCAGGTTTGACACATAAAATATACAGTTAAAATGTACATTCACCTTAATCTGATTCTGAGGAAATAAGAGGCCTAGATGGCCCTGCGGCGGAAAAATAATAGTAACTACAGCCAGTAAAAGGACGAATCGGATTGGCCATGAAACAAAAGTGAGTAGAAAGAGAAATCACGTTTGTGATTGGCTGAAAAGGACCAATGAAAACAAAGCTTAAAAATGATTACCTAAGTAAAATGAAATCAACCCATAATGCAGCCCAAGAAAACAATAGACAATATAGAAACGCATCAAATGTCAGCAAATGCAGTAAAAAAAAAAATATCCCATCAGGAGTGCATATGTGTGACAGTGTTCACGACTCTAAGAGGTTTTGAAAATTTTTCTCAACAAACCCAAATGGCCTATTTTTTGTTTTTATTCGTCCCTTTATTATTGAGAGGTGACACCTGGTAAATATTTGGTTCATTATTATTGTCTAAGTTAGATCCGTTATTCTATCTATATAAAAAAAGGTATATTCCAATAATTCTCATAACCAACATACTAAAAGGAAGGCTTATCAAAGGAATATGAACAGAGTGGCATTCATATAGAATGCGTTCATTCCTAATATAGCAGATATAACTGTAAGGTTTGTTTCCCTTTTAGACCTTCTGTGGTGTAGTTGGTAGTGCCTTGGCACAGTAATCATGTATCCTAGATTCAAGTCCCAGTTGGGGTAAAAATTATTCATGTTTTCACATATGGTAATGTGATTTTTATATATATATATATATATATATATATATATATATATATATATATATATATATATATATATATATATATATATATATATATATATATATATATATATATATATATATATATATATATGTATATATTATATATATATATATATATATATATATATATATATATTTTATATATATATATATATATATATATATATATATATATATATATATATATATATATATATATATATATATATATATATATATATATATATATATATATATATAATATATATATATATATATATATATATGCGTGTGTGTGTGTGTGTGTGTGTGTGTGTGTGTGTGTGTGTGTGTGAGCATTGACAATGAAGCCATGATATTAAGAACACTATTACCCATGAATTTTGAATATATGTTTTTAGGACATCGGGGAACTCAAATTCATGCTGCAAGGTGCAATGTCATGATGCCCTAGCCAACTGAGGCACTACAGAAGACAACAATTTCATATTATGGTGCAGCCAGTACATGCAAGCATTTTTATCGTCGACCTTTATACTCGTTCAAGTTGTATGTGCAGCTATATTATATATATATATATATATATATATATATATATATATATATATATATATATATATATATATATATATATATATATATATATATATATATATATATTATATATATATATATATATATATATAGTATTGAAACCGTGATTTTGCAAATGTAATTATTCACGAACATCCATTTCAGGGCAGAGTAGGCTAGAATTCGTGTCGCAAGCTGCAAAGTCATGCTGACTTAGCCAACTTATCCACAATAGCATCTAAAAATCTGCTAGTCATGGCACAAGAAGCGCAAGCAAGCATTTCGCCAGTCGACCCTTGAACAACTTACTAAAGTTGTACGTGGAGTTAAGAGTATATATTCAAAATAGAAACATTCGATGATAATAGTATTCTTAATATCATGGTTTATTTGTGACTATGCTATTCGTATTCAGCATTTTTCCCAATTGGTAACTCTAACCATACTTTGGTTTAAATCTCATTCATTTCCCACCCTCCCCACACCGACTGTCCCTCACTTCAAGCACAGTCATTGGCATTATGAGCATATCCAAACTTACGGTGTACACTAACTTTCTCCCTGATATCCCACGGGACGAAAATTGTTTTTTTTTTGCTTTAGCTCCAATCAGGGAGCCTAAAATGTTCCTAAGATCACAACCTCATGAATGGAGGCGTGCATTCCCTCCTCTCTCTCTCTCTCTCTCTCTCTCTCTCTCTCTCTCTCTCTCTCTCTCTCTCTCTCTCTCTCTCTCTCTCTCTCTCTCTCTCTCTCTCTCTCTCTCTCTCTCTCATATATATATATATATATATATATATATATATATATATATATATATATATATATATATATATATATATATATATATATATATATATATATATATATATATATATATATATATATGTATATATATCTCTCATCCTTGGCCTAACTGAGCCTACAGCGTGGGTATTCAGGTTATGGATCAAGCATCTCCCTGTGATATGATTTGATTTACATTCATTACAACTAGAATATGTTGCTCTACTCAGATTTGTAGGTCTAAAGTGTTCTTTCTCAGAAGGGAAGTTGGTGGCCTTTCGGATCTGCAGCTTGTTCTCCCACTCAAAAATCCACTCTCCTTGGCTCTCATTTCTGCTAACTCTTCCATAAGCGATTCCAGCAAACTTGATTCTAGTACTCTACCTCTTTCTAGCCTTATGTCATCCCATATTCTTAAAAAAAAAAGCAGTCATAAAGAGTTCTCACTCTCTAATGTGGAACGGGACATCCGGACCCACTGGTATCCATGTAAGGTTCCTTAAGGAGTTTGCATATGAACTGGCTCCTTTGGTGTGCTCTTGTTTTGCCTCATTTTCTCAACCAGTATCTATCCTTCATTTAGGTAGCACGCTTTAGCTTAGCCTGTTGCTAAAAAGGGTGACAAATTTGTTGATATCAGATACCGACAATTTGCTTTAAGCACTGCTATCGCTAAGCTATGCAAAGCTTTGCTAAACTCTCAAATTTTGAAATATATTAAGTTCCACTTGCTTATTTCTGATAATCAGCATGACTTCCGCAAGGTGAAACCCTGACCTCCTGTCCTATCTCACTCATGTATGCTTATCTCTGGAGAACTTTGGAGAGTCCTTTGTCATCGACCTTGATATCTCTGAGGCTTTTGAGTGAGCGATGTACTTGGCTCTCTTAGCGCAATTTCTTGCATATGGCTTTAACCCATCTACTCTTTTCGTTTTACTTGTATCCTGTAACAAGGGAGGAAGTCACTAAATATATAAAAACCTTAAAACCAAATACAGCATCAGGATATGATGAAATTCCATCAAAACTACTCCAGGTCACTGCCCATTACATTGGTACCCCACTTACCCACATAATCAATCTATGTTTTCAGCAAGGATGTTTTCCAGACAAACTAAAAAGTGCTAAAGTAATAACTATATTTAAGTCAGGCACTGTAGATGATGAAAATAACTATAGATCTATATCAATCTTACCGTCCTTAAGTAAAGTGTTTGAAAAAGCAATTGTTCACAGGCTTGAAGAATTCCTTGAAAAGTTCAACCTATTATCTGAAAATCAATATGGATTCCGTAATAATAAGACCACTGAAAAAGCAATAATGAACTTGACAAGTGATGTTTATCAAAATTTGGAAAATAAAAACTTTGTTGCAGGGGTTTTCCTAGACTTGTCCAAAGCATTTGACTCATTAGACCAAGATATACTAATAGAAAAACTAACTTGTGTGGGCATTAGGAGAACACCATTACAGTTATTTAAGAGCTATTTGAAAAATAGAAAACAAGCCATATATTGTAATGGGAAAGCATCTTTGTTGCAAACTGTTAAGAGGGGAGTACCACAGGGATCAATACTGGGCCCACTGTTATTTTTAGTTTATATAAATGATATTTCCAATACCAGTAATTAATTCAAATATATTCTTTATGCAGATGACACCAACCTTCTCTTGCATGATAATAACCATGACCACCTGCTTTCTGTTTTAAATAGTGAACTAGAAAATATTAACAGCCGGGTCTCTGTTAATAAATTAAAGCTAAATGTTTCAAAAACTGACTATATCTTATTTCAAAATAGATCTGTAGTACACCATATTGGTCAAGTTAATATGAGTGGGTATGAAGTTAAAAGAGTTGCTTGTAAGAAATTTTTGGGAGTAATTATTGATGAAAATTTAAGTTGGAAATATTATATTCAATCTGTCTGCTCAAAACTGTCCAAGACGTGTGGAATTTTGTATAAAATTCGCCATAACCTAACAAATGAGGTCTTAAAAAGCATATACTTTTCCCTGTGTTATCCTCATATTATATGTTTCTCCATCTGGGGTTGTACTTGGCCATCAATTGTAAGGGATTTATTTGTAACTCAAAAAAGACTGATCGGAACTATTACATATAGTTGAAAATATGACTCAACTCCCTCTTTATTCAAGGAGCTAAACTTGCTTAAATTTAATTACTTGATACAATATTTCTGTCTTATTTTTATACATAGTGATGTTATTGATAACAGAAAATTATTTAGATTTATTCAACGCAACCATGGAACCAGAGGTAACAATATAAATTTGCCATGTCCACAACCGAAAACAACCTTGTGCAAATTTCCTATTCACTGTGTTGGCCCAAAATGTTGGAATGCATTACAAGA
>JAXCGZ010000780.1:40000-41644 GCA_037179515.1 Halocaridina rubra
TCGATTTCTCTAAAGGGATTTGATAAATTTCGTTTCAATCTAGTTCAGGTGTGACACATAAAATATACAGTTAAAATGTACATTCACCTTAATCTGATTCTGAGGAAATAAGAGGCCTAGATGGCCATGCGACGGAAAAGTAATAGTAACTACAGCCGGTAAAAGGGCGAATCGGATTGGCCATGATACAAAAGTGAGTAGAAAGAGAAATCACGTTTGTGATTGGCTGAAAAGGACCAATGAAAACAACGCTTAAAGATTATTAACTAAGTAAAATGAAATCAACCCATAATGCAGCCCAAGAAAACAAAAGACAATATAGAAACGCATCAAATGTCAGCAAATGCAATAAGAAAAAAAATATCCCATCAGGAGTGAATATGTGTGACAGTATTCACGACTCTAAGAGATTTTGAAAATTTTTCTCAACAAACCCAAATGGCTTATTTTTTGTTTTTATTCGTCCCTTTATTATTGAGAGGTGGCACCTGGTAAATATCTGGTTCATTATTATTGTCTAAGTTAGATCCGTTATTCTATCTATATAAAAAAAGCCATATTCCAATAATTCTCATAACCAAAATACTGCCGGGAAGGCTTATCAAAGGAACGGAAAAACATTTAACAATTTGGATGGAACACCATTGGCAACATCTGGTAAGATTCTCTCTTATTCCTTACCGTTCTGCACCTTACACTGCCTTCTTCCTCCTCCTCCTTTTGCGAGCAAATGGGAATGTAGAAACCTCTAAGCTTTACCTCGTTACGTAAATCACCTCAAACCTTCGCTAACAGTTTACTGTAAAAGGTTGGTAATTTACAAGAGTTTTCTGTATGTACTATTACAATGTCTCATTATTACTGCACGTATTTCTATTTATTACTAAAATCTATGTTTTACAGTTTTTCAAAAAAAAAATATGTCCGCTAGTAAGGTACAACAAACCATCCCATTGCCTACTGGTCCTTACTCTGCCTCCCCTCCCTCTCCAATCATCCTCCACACTCGAGCATGGGAAAATGTAAACACCGCTGAACTTCATCTCTTAGCATACGTCACTCAGACCTTCGCTTCCAGTTTTAGAGATTGGTACTATACAGCAGTCTAATACATGTACTATTACAATGTCTCATTAATACCGTAAGTAATACAGTTTATTAAGACATATGATAATGTACTTATTTGACTATTGTTGGTCCCAAATGAGATTGAGATTGGAGTTAAATTCGTTAACAAAGCCAAAAGTGAGGTTGGGGGAAACTGTAATATGAACAGAGTGGCATTCATATAGAATGCGTTCATTCCTAATATAACAGATATAACTGTAAGGTTTGTTTCCCTTTTAGACCTTCTGTGGTGTAGTTGGTAGTGCCTTGGCACAGTAATCATGTATCCTAGATTCAAGTCCCGGTTGGGGTAAAAATTATTCATGTTTTCACATATGGTAATGTGATTATATATATATATATATATATATATATATATATATATATATATATATATATATATATATGTATATATATATGTATGTGTGTGTGTGTGTGTGTGTGTGTGTGTGTGTGTGTGTGTGTGTGTGTGTGTGTGTGTGTGTGTGTGTGTGAGTATTGACAATGAAGCCATGATATTAAGAACACTATTACCCA
>JAXCGZ010000781.1:10000-27500 GCA_037179515.1 Halocaridina rubra
TTAGTATATCTTTTCTTCTCTCTCTTTCTCTCTTCTTTTATATTCCCTCTTTCATTAACTTTTCTCAATTCCACAGAGACACCTGAATATGTCTGCGGTGAAGCATAATGCTGAATATTTCCTTTCCTTTTTTATTTTGTTTTCTATATCTTCCGATATCGGCATCACGTCAGTCGCATCTCAAGACGAAATATAAGTGAAGATTTAAAGACTTGCCTTTTCATCGAGCCAATCAGGCGTAAAATGCGAATTTTATAGTGCCCTCTCTCTCTCTCTCTCTCTCTCTCTCTCTCTCTCTCTCTCTCTCTCTCTCTCTCTCTCTCTCTCTCTCTCTCTCTCTCTCTCTCTTTCTCTGTTTATATATATATATATATATATATATATATATATATATATATATATATATATATATATATATATATATATATATATATATATATATATATATACAAATATATATAGTGCCCTGTGGTGGCGGGTGCAGCATCAAAGAATAGCCCCAACGCATTCCCTGCGTGTCGCAATGGGCGACTAAAGGTGGACGGGGTGAGGGGACTTGGAATCCCCCCTCCTTGTATTAACCTCCTGCGAGACGTAAAAGAAGAAGGGGAATAGAGGGGAGAATAACTTCTCCCTAAACTCTAGTTCTGGGGTGTCTAAATGTGCGTGGTTGTAGTACGATAGAGAGCAAAAGATGTGAGATTGGATATCAGTTTGGTACGAGGAGGATGAATGTATTGGCATTGTGTGAGACATTTATCGTGGCAGGTCGAAGGTTCGTGCCCCGTCACAGACTGAGGTTATTAAGGGCATACACTTAGTGTAACGATTACATCTGCCAAAACAAGTCCTTCGCAAGAAGGCAACCGTCCTATCCCTTAGTTGAAAAGGGAGTTCGTGACGCAAAACCGAAACAACAACAAAACAACAACAAACAGGTAGGGTGTCTGGGGTTGAAAGGGGGAGAGCGAAAGAAGGTGTTGCATTATTGCTGAGTGAATGGATGGTAAATAAGATAGTGGAATGGAAAGAAGTTTCATCTAGGGTGATTTGTGTGAGGGCTAGGATAGGTAGGGAATGTTGGGCTTTTGTTAGTGCGTATGGACTAGGATGTGAGAGAAGTGAGGAAGAGCGGGATGAATTCTGGAATGATTTAACTAGGTGTGTGGATGGTCTGAGTAGAAGGAACTATGTGGTTGTGTTGGGTGACTTGAATGCCAGAGTGGGTGATGGAGAGGTAGAAGGTGTTGTAGGAAAGTATGGAGTACCAGGTGGGAATAGGAATGGCAAGAGACTGTTAAATATGTGTGTGGAGAAGAGTTGTTGATAGTTAGTAGTCTTTTCAAGAAGTTAATAAATAAGTATACATGGATGAGAGTGGCAAATGGAGGAGTGAAAGAAAGAGCATTGATGGATTATGTGATAGTAGCAAAGAGCATGATTGGTAGAGTGAAAGATGTACATGCATTTAGTGGTATGGCTGCTTGCATGTTTGATCATTTTTTGGTTGAAGCAAAAGTGGTAGTAGCAAAAGAGTGGGGAAATAGAGTGGGGGGATGTAGAAGGGAAATGGTGAAGGTGGAAGAGTTGGAAAGCCAGAGAAGAGACAGGAATATCAGGACATGTTGAAAGTGGCATATGACAGTGTGAAAGAGAAAGAAGTTGGGAAGTTAGAAGAGGAATGGGGGTTGATGAAAGAAGGTTTTCTGGGATATGCAAGTGATGTGTGTGGAAATAGGTTTGTTGGAGGTGGCATGAGGAGGGGCCAGCGAGTGGTGGAATGAAGGAGGGAAAATGAAGGTGGAAGAGAAAAAGAGGGCTTTTGAGGAATAGCTGCAGTGTAACGGTTGGGAGAAGTATGAAAGATAAAGAGATCAAAATGTGAAAACCAAGCGGAAGGTAGAGGAGGAGAAACAGGTTGGTAAATCTTAGGTGGGGACAGGATTTTTGTAGGTCATATGAGGAGAATAAAAAGAAGTTTAGGAAAGAATTGAAGAGAGTAAGGAAGAGTGGATTGAGGATGGAAGAGACAGTGAAAGATATGAATGGACATATCTCAAGAGGGAACGATGCAAGGAAAAGATGGGCAGAATATTTTGAGTGCTTGCTGAATGTTGAGGAAGATAGAGAGGCAGCTATAGTGGCAGTGGGGGTTGTTCAAGTGCCAGTAACGGGAGATGAAAATGAGAGAGAGATTACAAGAGAGGAGGTGAAAAGGGCATTGGATGAAACGAAAGCAGTAAAGCATCTAGAATGGATGGTGTGAGAGTGGAGATGTTGAAAGAAGGGAGTGTGGCTGCATTGGAACGGTAAGTAAGAGAGTTTAATATATGCTTTATATTTCCAATGGTGCCAGCATAATGGGTGATTGTTTGTACAGTGCCCCTATACAAAGGTAAGTGATATGTGTAAGAATGTAGTAATTTTAGGGGTATAAGTTTGTTGAGTTTGGTAGAAATAGTGTATGATTTAATACTGATTAATAGGATTAGGGATAAAACAATAAATGTGATCGTAGAAGTTCAGAGTGCTTTTAGGAAAGGTAGAGGTTGCATAGATCAGATTTTTATAATTAGGCAGTTATGTGAGAAATATTTAGCAAAGGGAAAGGACGTGTATTTTGCATTTTTAATCTGGAGAAAGCGTATGATAGACTTGATAGAGAGGCAGTGTGGAATGTTTTGAGGTTATATGAAATGGATGGTAGACTATTGCAAGCAGTAAATAGTTTGTATGAGGACAGTAGAGTTTGCGTTAGAGTAAGGAATGAAGTGAGTGAGTGGCTTCCAGTGAGTGTGGGACTGAGACAGAGATGTGTGATGTCACCATGGCTGTTCAATTTGTATATTGATCGAGTCTTAAGAGAGGTGAAAGAGAGACTGCGTGGTCGAGGTTTGAGAATGGTGGATGGGGATGATAATGAGTGGGAGCTGAATCAGTTGCTGTTTGCAGATAATACTGTGGGGGTGGCAGATTCAGAGGAGAAGCTATGTCAGTTAGTGTCAGAAATTGGAAAGGTGTGTGAGAGAAGGAAGTTGCTAGTGAATGTGGAAAAGAGTAAATTTATAAGGTGTACAATATATGAGGATTATACTGGATTAAAGGCTATGTTGAATGGAGAGACACTTGAGGAAGTTGATCAGTTTAAGTATTTATCCTCGGTTATAGCTGCAAATGGTGGAGTGGAAGCAGATGTGTGTCACAGAGTGAATGAAGGCTGTAAAGTGTTAGATTCATTGAAGGGAGTGATGGAGAATAGAGGGTTGGAAATGAATGTTAAGAAAGTTTTGTATGAGAAAGTGGTTGTGCCAACTGTGCTGTGTGGATCAGAGTTATGGGGTATGAAAGTGAGAAACGGAAACTAAATGTGTTTGAGATGAAAGGCCTGTGGAGTATGACTGGTGTATCTTGGTTGGATAGGGTTAGGAATGAAGTGGTGAGAGCAAGAATGGGTGTAAAGAGAGAATTGGCAGCCAGGGTAGATATGAATGTTCTGAGATGGCTTGACCATGTGGAGAGGATGGATGATGAAAGACTGCTGTAAAAGGTGATGAATGCGAGAGATTATGGAAGAAATGCTAGAGGGATGACTAGGTTTGGCAGGATGGATGGAGTAAGGAGAGCCGTGAATGATTGGAGGATGGATGTGAGGGCAGCAAGTGAGCATGCTAGGAATAGGTTTGAGTGGCGAGCGATTGTGACGCAGCTCTGATGGGCATATGCTGATACCATGGGGCTGCATCTTACAGAGGTAGCCCTGTGGTAGGGGCAGTAGGGGAGTTGGCATTATGAAGCCACACAGGTTGTGGAAGAGCCGGGATGATGGGCTGTGGCACTCCAGCTGTGTCATCTGAACGGTCACTAGCTCCCTCGTCATTGCCCATAGAGCAAAGGAATCCCCGCATTGTGTCTTTTTTTTATATGGGCTACCCCACAATGGGGGAAGCAGCCAAGGTATATATATATATATATATATATATATATATATATATATATATATATATATATATATATATATATATATATATATATATATATATATATATATATATATATATATATATATATATATATATATATATATATATATATATATATATATATATATATATATATATATATATATATATATATATATATATATATATATATATATATATATATATATATATATATATATATATATATATATATATATATATATATATATATATATATATATATATATATATATATATATATATATATATATATATATATATATATATATATATATATATATATATATATATATATATATATATATATATATATATATATATATATATATATATATATATATATATATATATATATATATATATATATATATATATATATATATATATATATATATATATATATATATATATATATATATATATATATATATATATATATATATATATATATATATATATATATATATATATATATATATATATATATATATATATATATATATATATATATATATATATATATATATATATATATATATATGGTTGTGTGTGTGTGTGTTTGTGTGTATGTGTGTGATTACCTAATTGTGATTACCTAATTGTGTTTACGGGAAAGAGCCCAAAGCTCGTATCTTCCCGTCTCCTGATCGGTTCCATTTTTAGACTTAGTGATACTTATCATACCTGTCCTTAAAACTATGGATTGAGGTAGCATTAACTACCTCCTCGCTTAGCGAATTCCAATTATCAACTACTCTTACACTGAAAAAGTATTTCCTTACATCCTGCAAACAAGTTTTCTTCCGAAGCTTCAAACTATGACCTCTAGTTCTAGAGCCAGCCATATCGAAATATCGATCCCTATCCACTCTATCATAACCATGAAGGAATTTAAAGACTGTCACCATATCCCCCCTTACTCTTCTAGCTTCGAGTGATGGTAAGTCTAATTCCCTCAGCCTCTCATCATAACCGAGATTGCGTATTTCTGGCACCAGTTTCGTGGCATGTCTTTGAACTTTTTCAAGCTTAGCTATGTGCTTTTTCAAGTGCGGATTCCAAAAGGGGGCTGCATATTCGAGTTTTGGCCTCACATAGGTTACATAAATATTTCTGAACATTTCCTTGTCCATGTGCCTGAAGGCTACCCTTACATTTGATAAGAATGCATATGCTGCCCTTACTACGCCATTTATATGTATTTCTGGAGACAAATCTGCCAGTATGTTTACTCCTAGATCTCTCTCATTTTCTGTCTCTTGAAGTTGTACTCCAGCCACCGAGTAGTCAAGCTTGGGCCTTCTTGCACTTGTACCCATTCTCATTACCTTACATTTTGAGGTATTGAATTTCATTAGCCACTTTTCTGACCACTCATGCAGATTATTTAGATCCTCCTGAAGTTCTCTACCATTGTTCTCGTTTTTTACTTTCTTCACAATCTTTGCATCATCTGCAAACATATTCATGAATGAATTTACAGACTCTGGTAGGTCATTTACATATACAAGGAACAAAAGTGTGTGTGTGTTTGTGTGTGTGAGTGTATGTGATTACCTAATTGTGCTTTCGGGAAAGAACCCAAAGCTCGTATCTCCCCGCCTCCTGATCAGTTCCTTTTGTACTTAGTAATACTTATCATATCTATCCTGAAAAGCTATTTATTGCGTTAGCATTAACTACCTCCTTGCTTAGCGACTTCCAAATATCAGCCACTCTTACACTGAAAAAGTATTTCCTTGCATTCTGCAAGTGATGGTAAATCTAATTCCCTCAGCCTCTCATCATAACTGAGATTGCGTATTTCTGGCACCAGTTTCGTGGCATGTCTTTGAACTTTTTCAAGTTTAGCTACGTGCTTCTTCAAGTATGGATTTTAAAAGGCTGTTGCATATTCAAATTTTGGCCTCACATACGTTACATATATATTTCTGAGAATTTCCTTGTCCATATGCCTGAAAGCTACCCTTACATTTTCTAAGAAAGCATATGCAGCCCTTACTATGCCATTTATATGTATTTCTGGAGACAAATCTGCCAGTATATTTACTCATAAATCTCTCTCATTCAATATCTCTTGAAGTTGTACTCCTGCCACCGAGTAGTCAAGATTGGGCCTTCTTGCACTTGTACCCATTACATTTCGAAGTATTGAATTTCATTAGCCACTTTTCTGACCACTCATGGAGACTATTTAGAGCTTCCTTAAGCTCTCTACCATTTTTCTCGTTTCAGACACAATCTTTGCATCATCCGAAAACATATTCATGAATGAATTTACAGATTCTGGTCGGTCATTTACATATACAAGGAACAAAAGTGGCCCTAAAACTGAACCCTGTGGAACTCCACTACTAACTCTTCTCCATTGAAACATTGAGTGTCTTACTCTAACCCTCTGTTCCCTTCCTTCGAAGTAAGTTTTATCTATTCAAAGACATTTCCACCTATTCTCGCCATTGCCTGCAGCTTTTTAATGTATCTCCCATGTGGGACAGTGTCAAATGCTTTCCGGAAGTCTAGGAATATGCAATCTGCCCAGCCCTCTCTTTCCTGTAAGATTCGTCTTAATGCATCATAAAATTCTAATAAGTTAGTTGCTGTTGATCCACCTTCTCTGAAGCCGTATTGTCTCACTGACAAAAAGTTGAAGGATTCCAAGTGAAGAGAGATAAGTTTCCTTAGTAGTTTCTCCATAACTTTACAAACTATGCTGGTCATGGACACTGGCCTATAGTTTAGAGCCGTATCCCTCATTCCCTTTTTGAAGATAGGTATCACGTTCGCTTGTTTCCAGCATATTGGAATCTCCCCTGACTCCAATGACTTTTTAAATATGATACCTAGTGCAGCTGATATTGAGTTTGCGCATTTTTTAAGTACATGAGGGGATATATCATCAGGACCTGTACCTTTATGGACATCTAACTCTATCAGTGCTTTGCATACCTCTGTGGCTGAAAGGATGATGTTCTCTAATACCGGCCCATGAGCTTCTATATCTGCAATCTGAGGGGGTGGGGTATTTTCTACTGTAAATACTGACTGAAACTCCTTGTTCAATTCTTTGCAGATCTCTTCACCCGTCTCAGTGTTGCTTCCATCCGCTCTCTTAAGCCTTAAAACCTGTACTTTTACCTGCAGTGTTCCTTTGATAAAGCTGTGGAAAAGGTTGGGATCTTCTTAAGCCTTCCTAGTGATGTCCCTTTCATAGTCTCTCTCTTCCTAGCTTATTTTACTCAGGTAATCATTTCTTGCTCTTTTGTAGGTTTGCCAGGCATTTATGTTTTTTCTCCTCCTATGCCTTTTCCAGCATTTGTCTCTCCACTCCTTAGCTCTTTTACACTCATTATCGAACCATTTCACTCTGGCATGATTACACCTACTTTGGTGACAGGTATGCAACAATCTACTATCTTTCCATATTTCTCACAAAAGATGTCGTACATTCCTTGTACAGATTTGTTGTAAAATAAGGTCCTCCAGTCAATATCTGCAAAAGCCCATTAATTTTTATGTAATCTCCTTTTGGATACTTCCTCCTCATGTCCTCAGTGCCTCTACTCTCAGGCAGAACATCTTCAATGATATACTCCATCAACAACACACTGTGGTCACTCTTTCCAATTGGTGGTTCATACTCAATTTTTTTCAATATCCATCACGTTATCTGTGAATACTAGATCAAGTAGTGATGGCTCATCCCCACCCCTGGCCCTCGTTGGTTCCATTACATGTTTTTGTTGGAAATTCCCTTGTGCACAATCTAGGAATCATGCCCCGAATGAGTCCTCACCACTGTGTGGGTCAAGATTTATCTAATCTATCTCTTTATGATTAAAATCTCTCATAAATAAAATCCTACATTTTCTCTCCCGTGCCATGTTAGCAACTGAGTTTATGACTTCAGTAGTACCTATATAACTTTCCTCATAAACTTCTAGCCTATGTTGGTTCCTTGGTGGGTTATATGCAATAGTTATTATAATGCTCTCTGACCCAGTATTTATGCGATCAACAAGAAATTCCTAGGACTCACTTAGTTTATTTTTTCAACTTGAATCCTTTGACTTATGAGCAGTGCTATCCCTCCACCAGTCCTCTCAGATCTTTCAACCCTTAATATTCTGAAGCCCTTAGGAAAATCTGTGACACTGTCTATGTCCTCACTTAGTCTCTGCAATTGCTACTATATCTGCCTTACTGTTTTGAATCCTATCATTTAATTCTACTGCCTTACCAGCTAATCCATCAGCATTTGTGTATAACAATCTTAATGAGGCCCCATCCCCTGATCTTTTGTCATTATCTTCTTTATCTCCCCTTTGTCTGGAAGAACTCTGAAATAAAAAAATTTCTCCTCTTCTTCATTTCTTTCCTCATTTAACCTTCTAGCCTCTTGCAACAAGTTTTTGATCCTTCCCATCTCTTCCTGTTTTCTGTATCATCTAATGAACACTTCTTTGAAGTCTTGAAGGTCTTTTAGACTTTTTTTCCTCATCAATATTTCTTTACATGTGTCCCCTCTCTCAGAGGTTACTTTTGTTGGTTTCTGCTCCCCTCCCTAGAATATTTACCTTGTTGGTGAATGTTTACTATATCCCCAGGACCACAAACTACTCCAAGTATTCTCATCAGGTCTACAACCCTAGATTTATTTTCCTCAAGTCTCCCCATTACCACTGTCTTCTCTTTATCAAGTTCCTGCTTAATCAGTTGATTTGCCCTTTCCATCACAACACCTTTCATTTTTTTTATTACTGTTTGTTTATAGTCAACTGTCTGTATGCTTGCCAGTCCCACCACGTTCACAGCCTCTTTTACTGCCACATTCCCCTTTAGTGCATCAGCAATTGAAGTTTTCATGGCATCATGTTCTGTATTCAGCTCCTGAAACTCTTTTCAAAAATGTTCAATGTTTTCCTTAATCTGGAAATTCCAAGTTGCAATCTCGTCTCTCTAGAAGGAGAGCAGTGAACTAACATGAAATTCATTTAGATTGTCACTCACCTGTTTGTTGCTATCTTCTTGTCAAGAAATTCTGGTCAATAGTTCACTCTTTTCCCCTTCCAGCTTCTTTATTCATTTTTTTAGTTCTTTTCTCTCCTACCCTTGTGCTTTATTTGCTTCCTCCAAATATCCTATTTCCCCTCTTAGTGTTTCAATCTCTTTCATTTTTCTATCCATACTCCGAATTTTATCATCAAGGTTTATAACCATTGTCTCAAATTCCTTGATTTTCTGCTTTAATCTCCTAACAACTACTCCTCCTCCTGCTGCTACATCCCATGGAGATCCTCTACCATCTCTCCCCGACCATTGGATGGAAGGGGGTTGGGACAGAGATGGCCTCATTTTCATGTTTTCCCTTTTTACAGAGAATAGAAAGAAGAAGAAGAAGAAGAGAGAGAAAAAAGAGAAAAGCTTTTATTTAAGCTTCACACAGAATTTCTATGTCTTCATATGAGTACTATTTAGAAACTTAATTCATCTCTTTTTTGGTAGCACACATCCTAACTTAAAATTTGACTTTGGTACTTCAAGGGAAAAATATGCAAAGAACAGTCCACTTGAAGGAAAATTTTAATTTGTATCTAAGGAGATACCCACCCATTTCTGCTATATATTCTTCTTAACTAATAAACAGGTCATTTCAGGAAAAAAAATATTAATCACTTGCTAACCAAGGTATGTTATCACAGGATCAGACTTTATATTCAGCTCAATTTAAGCAAATTAAAAAAAATAATAAAAGATAAAGCAAATAGATAGAATCGAAAAATATAAGACAGCTGTGCTACTTGGCAACTTAACTTAGTATTGTTGACAAGGGTATTTTTCCTATTTATTTATTTATTCAATTATTTCGCGTATTTAGCTAACTTTCAAGTAAATATAAATGGGAAGGATATTGATTTTAACAATATATGGAACCACAGGATCAGGTAAATGGTGTAAGAGCTCTCCCCAATTTACACAAAAATTTAGGGAATGTGATGTGATGGCTTCACCTCTGGCAACTCTTCTAAACTTCCTTCAAGGCAGGACAGGACAGCTTCTTCTCTTTCCCCTCTCAAAAGTTTTCTCAATTATTTCCTTTAATAATTTAATATATATATATATATATATATATATATATATATATATATATATATATATATATATATATATATATATATATATATATATATATATATAAATATATATATATATATATATATATATATATATATATATATATATATATATATATATATATATATATATATATATATATATATATATATATATATATATATATATATATATATATATATATATATATATATATATATATATATATATATATATATATATATATATATATATATATATATATATATATATATATATATATATATACATATATATATATATATATATATATATATATATATATATATATATATATATATATATATATATATATATATATATATATATATATATATATATATATATATATATATATATATATATATATATATATATATATATATATATATATCTATATATCTATATATCTATATATATATATATATATATATATATATATATATATATATATATATATATATATATATATATATATATATATATATATATATATATATATATATATATATATATATATATATATATATATATATATATATATATATATATATATATATATATATATATATATATATATATATATATATATACATATGTAGATAAATACATATATATATATATATATATATATATATATATATATATATATATATATATATATATATATATATATATATATATATATATATATATATATATATATATATATATATATATATATATATATATATATATATATATATATATATATATATATATATATATATATATATATATATATATATATATATATATATATATATATATATATATATATATATATATATA
Organism: Halocaridina rubra; assembly: GCA_037179515.1. Lineage (NCBI taxonomy): Eukaryota > Metazoa > Arthropoda > Malacostraca > Decapoda > Atyidae > Halocaridina > Halocaridina rubra. The sequence goes on from JAXCGZ010000781.1 coordinate 20,986, forward strand.
TATATATATATATATATATATATATATATATATATATATATATATATATATATATATATATATATATATATATATATATATATATATATATATAGAAGAGAGAGAGAGAGAGAGAGAGAGAGAGAGAGAGAGAGAGAGAGAGAGAGAGAGAGAGAGAGAGAATTGTAGCCATCCGTCATCCCAAATATTCTGAGGTGGGAGTGATGAAGTGCATATGTCTTCTGGTGCATGGGCTGGTGCCTTGCCATAACCACCCCCCTTTTTCTGGGGATTTTGGCCTTCTTATAGAGATAAAGTCACTGACAATCTGTCGCCTTAAATGACTGCTTCATTAGCCCTCGCCCCTTGCTAATTACTGAATCTTGTAACTGCGTTCTTAATTTAGAATTCTAATTTTTTTGAATTTTTTCCTTTTAAATTAATAGTAGCTCCAGTCCCGTATAATGATATGCGAGACTTAAGGTGGAGAAGAAAATTTCAGATGATTGTCAAATGTACTCATTTGAAAGTGACAGGTTGCTTGCAACCTTTGGGGGGAATCTGAGAGGAAGAATATTAGACTCAAATATGGCTTTCTTTGAGAAATATGTATCACAAACGCTCTTTTAATTATTTATTATAGTTGCATATTTATTCATTCATTTGTTTATGTTATCTATTTGTATAACTATTCATACATACATAAACACATGCCCTCATTCCCCCTTGTAAGGGGGGTGCCCAGGCCAAGAAACACGCATTCACTGCAATCCACACATATCTCAATCATTCCTCTTTGCTCCTTGGGGATAAAGGGTTGCCACATTTCCCCCCTTCCATCCTGCTTCGGTCACCCACAAAATAGGCGGGCAAGGATATTCAACAATGAGGCCCAACAGCCGCAGCTGGTTTGCTCCCACCACGTCATCACATGGCAACTCCCCTCACACCCGTCCATCACAGTTCACTGAACCAGCAGGTACAAGAAATCCCTTTGGCCAGTGTCATCTATAAACAATCTTACTCCACTTATTCCTATTTCTTGCACGCTCTCTTCCCTGCTCCACTGACATTCCACGTGCATTCATTGCCCTTTTCATGCCATCCACTCATTATAGGTCTCCCACTTGACCTAACTCCAATCACTTCTGAACTTCAAATTCTCCTCACTATTCGTTCACCACCCATCCTTTCCATGTGTCCACACCAACTCAACACTTTCTGATCTAACCTATCCTACAGATTCCTTGCAACACCCGTTCTCTGACTGACATCCTCATTTCTTATTCTATCTATATTACATACGCCAGTTATTCATCTCAAGCACATCATCTCCATTATATTGAACTTGCCCCTTTTATTCTCTCTTGCACTCCAAGTCTCTTCTACATACAATGCTGTCTGCACAATCACACCTTCACATATCCTTCTTTTTCCATTCATTCCCAAATATCTATATCTCACTATACTTTTCAACCAACATTGACATTTACTTGCTTCCTTCACTGTATGATTTATCTCTGCATCCACCCGCCCACTCCTTGATACATCTGACCCCAGATACTTAAAACTCTCAACTTCTTCAAGCAACTCCACATTCAGTCCTACATACATTCTTCCCCCTTCTGTCCTTCCTCCTTCTGTCTTTCCTAATTCTTATGACCTTTCATCCTTCAAAAAGCAGATCTATCGTCATCTCAGAGCCTAGCCCTCCATATCTCTGGGTCCTATTTACTTTGACTGTTTTTTCTGTCTGTCGTTTTCCTTTGTGTGACATTGCCTCATCTCTGCCTTGCCCTTAACCTTTCTCTTTTCCTTCGTCTTGGTATTTTCTCGTGCCCAGGCCTTTGTTGATGAGGGCAGTTTCTGCCTGTCCAGGTGTCACACTCTTAAAAAAAAAATCATTCAGTCTGCTAACATTAACACATCTCGTGCTTATCATGATATTACTTTCACCAATATTCACTCGCAACTTCCTTATTTCACACAACCTAACAAACTCAGTCACCAAATGATACATTTCATTCTCAGTATCTACCACCAGTAAAGTATCATCTGTAAATAGCGACTGATTCAATTTCCACAACTTTCCATCATCAACTACTAGTTTTAAACCTTTGTCTAATACTTTTCATTTACTTCCCTTACCATTCCATCCATATGCACATTAAGCAACCAAGGCGACATTACACAACCTTGACGTAACCCTATATCACCAAAAACCAATCACACATACCATTCCCGACTCTCACGCATGCTCTACTATTCATGTAAAACTCTTTACAGCATTCAACAAACTTCCACTTATTCCATGCAGTCGAAACACACTCCACAGCCCCTTTATATCTACCCTGTCATACGCTTTCTTTAAGTCCATAAAAAACCAAGAAGTGTCCCTACTTTTCTCCTAGAATTTTTCACACACCTGTCATACCAAAAACACCTGAACCACAGATCCTCTTCCTCTCCTGAAGCCACACTGTTCTTCCCCAATCAATCTCTCAGTACCTTTCCTACTTCTCTTGATTAACACTCTTCCATATGCCTTACCAACTACGCTCAACAAACTAATTTGTCTAAAATTATTACACTCATACTTGTCTCCTTTCCCATTGTAATGTGAAACTACGCATGCACTCCTCCAATAAACTAGGACCCATCCTTTCCTGAAACATACATTCAGCAACCTAATCATCCATTTTACTAATGCCTTCCCACCTTTTGGCAATCATTCAACATGACACCCATTTAGCCCTTGTGCTTTACTTGCTTTCATTGCTCTCAATGCCAAATGTACCTCCTCTTTTGTTATGTCTCTATTATTCTCATCACCTAACATTGGCATTCTCCATTAATTTCCAACAGCCACAATCTCCGCCTCTCTATTATATTCCTCATCTAGCAGTGCCAAGAAATATTCAGCCCATTTCTCTGTCACTTTCATATCATCTACTAACAATTCCCAATCTGCACCTTTCACCCTCTCCTCCCTACCAGACTCACCTATCCTCACTCTTTTCATTTCCTTCCAAAATATCTCTTTATTCCTCTCAAAATTCTCAGCAAAGCATCTAACTCACCTTACATCCGCTTCTCTTTTTGCCTCCCTCATCATTCGCTTTGCTAACCTCCTCTTTGCACATTAACTTTCATATGCCTCTACATTACCTACCTGTCATCATACCTCAAATGCCTGCTTCTTTTCAGCCACTACTGCACTCACCTGTTCATTCCACCAAACACTATTTTTCTTTTAACTTCCACCATTTAGTCTCCTTCCACCCACTGCCTCAGCACACTTCATAACTTCTTCCTTGAAACAGCCCAATTCTTCTTCCACTCCCTCCTCCAATTTCTCTCTCACTACTTTCCACACATTTCTCATACTAACCTTATGCTCACAGTCTTTCTCTTTCTTATACAATTCATTCACTTTTAGCATATCTTTTCCTCTTTTGCTTCACCTATTTCTCCACTTTTCACCCACTCTCACTCTACTTTCCACTAATATGATCAGATATTCCACCACTACCTCCTCTCAGTATATTTACAGTCAATACTCTTCCAGTCAGCCTCCTGTCCAGAACAACATAATTCACTAATGTTCTGTCAACTACTCTTCCATTATTAACTCTGAACCAAGTATACTTGTGCACATACTTCATTTTAAGTACTGTATTAGCAATCAACATCTTTCTCTCAATACACATTGCTATCATTTACTCGCCACTCTCATTCCTACCAGGTACTCCATACTTCCCAATTACACCATCCACTGACTCATTCCCTACTCTAGCATTCAAATCTCTCGTCAATCTCATATTCACATTCATTCCCAAGTCCTCCACTCTCGATCAATTTCATCCAAAAATTTTCACTTTTTTCCTCACTTTTTCACTGCCAGGGTCATATGTGCTTACAGATGCCCAAACCTTACATCCCAGTTTCATATTAGCCAATGTCATTAGAGATGATACTTCCTTCCATTCCACCTCACATTTATTTATTTCTTCACTTACCGACAAAGTCAATCCCTCTGATCATCTCCCTTTCTCAGCTCCAGACACCCTACCTACCACACTCCCAAATGTCACGTCACCATTCCCTTTTATCTAAGTTTCGCTCAGGGCAAGTACATCAATCTTTCTCTCTACCAACATACTCTCTATCACCTCCCTCTTAATTTCATTTACACCACAACCATGGCATTAAGAGACCCAAGGACCAGGGTTCTTGCCGGATCTCTCCTGCAAGAATACCCCCGCATTTCTTGGCCACTGTAGGATGAATAAAATTCATAGCAGGGGAATCCCAATCTCCCAGCTCAGTCACATTTAGTCGACTTTAGCGACACGCAGGGGTACACAGAGGAAATATATATATATATATATATATATATATATATATATATATATATATATATATATATATATATATATATATATATATATATATGCATATATATAGACATATATATATATATATATATATATATATATATATATATATATATATATATATATATATATATATATATATATATATATATATATATATATATATATATATATATATATATATATATATATATATATATATATATATATATATATATATATATATATATATATATATATATATATATATATATATATATATATATATATATATATATATATATATATATATATATATATATATATATATATATATATATATATATATATATATATATATATATATATATATATATATATATATATATATATATATATATATATATATATATATATATATATATATATATATATATATATATATATATATATATATATATATATATATATATATATATATATATATATATATATATATATATATATATATATATATATATATATATATATATATATATATATATATATATATATATATATATATATATATATATATATATATATATATATATATATATATATATATATATATATATATATATATATATATATATATATATATATATATATATATATATATATATATATATATATATATATATATATATATATATATATATATATATATATATATATATATATATATATATATATATATATATATATATATATATATATATATATATATATATATATATATATATATATATATATATATATTTCATTATTTATATGATTTTCAAATGTTTCATATCAGTATGCATTGCTAAGAATATTGTCATCTCTTAAGTATTCGTTTATCAACGAAGTGAATTATTTATTTATTTCTCTATTTATCTATTTTTATAGATTTTGTATGTTTGTCTCTATATTCATTTATTCATTCATTCATATATTCAATCTATCTGCATGGCCGTGTGCAAGTAAGTTTATTCATTTGTTTATGTATTAGACAATTGCCTCAAGCAATGGCGAGAATAGTTGGAAATGTCTTGGAATGGATAAAAACTTACTTAGAAGAAAGGGAACAAAGGGTTAGAGTAAGACACACAATGTCTGATTGGAGAAGAGTTAGCCCTGGATATCCACAGTGGTCAGTTTTAGGGCCACCTTTGTTCCTTGAATACGTAAATGACCTACTAGAGTTTGTAAATTCATTAATGAATATGTTTGCAAATGATGCAAAGATTGTGAAGAAAGAAAGAGCCGAGAACAATGGTAGAGAACTTCGGGAAGATTTGAGTAGTCTGTATAAGTGGTCAGAATAGTGGCTGATAAATTTCAATACTTCTATATGTAAGGTAATGAGAATGGGTAGAAGTGCAAGAAGGCCCAAGCTAGACTACTCAATGGCGGGAGTAGAACTTCAAGAGACAGAGAATGAGAGAGATCTACGAGTACACATACTGGCCGTTTTGTCTCCGGAAAGGCATATAAATAACATATTAAGAACAGCATATGCCTTTTTAGCAAATGTAAGGGTAGCCTTCAGGCACATGGTCAAGGAAATTTTCAGAAATATTTATGTAACCTATGTGAGACCAAAGCTTGAATATGCATCCCCTTTTAGAATCCACACTTGAAAAAACACGTAGTTTAACTGGAAAAAATTCACAGACATGCCACGTAACTGGTGCCATAAATACGCAATCTCAGTTATTAGAAGAGGCCGAGGAAGTTAGACTTACCATCACTCGAAGTTAGAAGAATGAGGGGAAATACGGTGACTGTTTTTAAATTCCTAATTGGTTATGACAGAATGGATAGGGATCGATATTTTGATATTGCTGGCACTAGAACGAGAGGTCATAGTTAGAAGCTTCTTAAGAAAACTTCTTAGCAGGATGTAAGGAAGTACCTTTTTAGTGTAAAAGTAGTTGATAATTGGAATTTGCAAAGTTAGGAGGTAGTAAATGCTAACTCAATCCATAGTTTTAAGGACAAGTATGATAAGTATCACTAAATGCAAAATGGAACCGACCAGGAGAAGCTACGGGCTTGGTGCTCAATCCCGCAAGCACAAATAGGTAATTACATATACACACACACAAACACACACACACAATACATACATATATA
>JAXCGZ010000781.1:30000-41590 GCA_037179515.1 Halocaridina rubra
TATATATATATATATATATATATATATATATATATATATATATATATATATATATATATATATATAGTATATATATATATATATATATATATATATATATATATATATATATATATATATATATATATATATATATATATATATATATATATATATATATATATATATATATGTATATATATGTATATATATATATATATATATATATATATATATATATATATATATATATATATATATATATATATATATATATATATATATATATATATATATATATATATATATATATATATATATATATATATATATATATATATATATATAGGATTATATATATAGGATTAGGGATAAGACAGAATATGTGATCGCGGAAGTGCAGAGTGGTTTTAGGAGAGGTAGAGGTTGTATAGATCAGATTTTTATAGTTAGGGAGTTATGTGAGAAATATTTAGCAAAGGGTAAGGATGTGTATTTTGCATTTTTGGATCTGCAGAAAGCATATGATAGAGTTAATAGAGAGGCAATGTGGAATGTTTAGAGATTATATGGAATTAATGGTAAATTGTTGCATGCAGTGAAGAGTTTGTATGAGGGCAGTAGAGCTTGTGTTGGGGTGGGGAATGAAGTGAGTGAGTGGTTTCCAGTGAGTGTGGGACTGAGACCGGGATGTGTGATGTCACCATGGCTTTTCAATTTGTATATTGATGGAGTTGTAAGAGAGGTGAATGAGCGAATGCGTGGTCGAGGTTTGAGAATGGTAGATTGGGATGATAACGAATGGGAGCTGAATCAGTTTGCTGTCTGCAGATGATACTGTGGTGGTGGCAGATTCAGAGGAAAAGCTGTGTCATTTAGTGTCAGAATTTGGAATGGTGTGTGAGAGAAGGAAGTTGCGAGTGAATGTGGGAAAGAGTAAGGTTTTGAGGTGTACAAGAAATGAGGATGGTGCTGGATTGAATGCTTTGTTGAATGGAGAGACGCTTGAGGAGGTTAATCAGTTAAAGTATTTAGGCTCGGTTATAGCTGAAAATGGTGGAGTGGAAGCAGATGTGTGTCACAGAGTGAATGAGGGATGTAAAGTGTTGGGTGCATTGAAAGGAGTGATGAAGAATAGAGGGTTGGAAAGGAATGTTAAGAAAGTTTTGTATGAGAAAGTGGTTGTGCCAGCTGTGATGTATGGATCAGAGTTATGGGGTATGAAAGTAAGTGAGAGACGGAAACTAAATGTGTTTGAGATGAAATGCCTGAGGAGTATGATTGGTATATCTCGATTGGATAGGGTTAGGAATGAAATGGTGAGAGCAAGAATGGGCGTGAGGAGAGAAATTGCAGCCAGAGTAGATATAAATGTTCTGAGATGGTTTGGCCATGTGGAAAGGATGGATGATGAAAGACTGCTGAAAAAGGTGATGAATGCGAGAGTTTTATGGGAGAAATACTAGAGGGAGGCCTAGGTTTGGATGGATGGATGGAGTAAGGAGAGCCCTGACTGATAGGAGGATGGATGTGAGGGAAGCAAGCGAGCGTACTAGGAATAGGAATGACTGGCGAGCGATTGTGATGCAGCTCTGATGGGCATCTGCTGTTACCACGGGGCTGCATCTTACAGAGGTAGCCCTGTGGTAGGGGCAGTAGGAGGAGTTGGCAGTTGTGAAGTGACACAGGTTGTGGAAGAGCCGAGAGGATTGGCTGTGGCAATATAGCAATGCCATCTGAACGGTCGCTAGCTCCCTCATCATTGCCCATAGAGAAAAGTAATCTCCCTATTTGTTTTCCTTTCTTGATGTCGGCTACCTCCCAATTAAAGGGAGAAACAGCCAAGGTAGATAGAATATATATATATATATATATATATATATATATATATATATATATATATATATATATATATATATATATATATATATATATATATATATATATATATATATATATATATATATATATATATATATATATATATATATATATATATATATATATATATATATATATATATATATATATATATATATATATATATATATATATATATATATATATATATATATATATATATATATATATATATATATATATATATATATATATATATATATATATATATATATATATATATATATATATATATATATATATATATATATATATATATATATATATATATATATATATATATATATACGCATATATATATATATATATATATATATATATCTATATATATATATATATATATATATATATATATATATATATATATATATATATATATATATATATATATATATATATATATATATATATATATATATATATATATATATATATATATATATATATATATATATATATATATATATATATATATATATATATATATATATATATATATATATATATATATATATATATATATATATATATATATATATATATATATATATATATATATATATATATATATATATATATATATATATATATATATATATATATATATATATATATATATATATATATATATATATATATATATATATATATATATATATATATATATATATATATATATATATATATATATATATATATATATATATATATATATATATATATATATATATATATATATATATATATATATATATATATATATATATATATATATATATATATATATATATATATATATATATATATATATATATATATATATATTATATATATATATATATATATATATATATATATATATATATATATATATATATATATATATATATATATATATATATATATATATATATATATATATATATATATATATATATATATATATATACATATACATATATATATATATATATATATATATATATATATATATATATATATATATATATATATATATATATATATATATATATATATATAAGGTAGTGTTAACCAGTGTAAAATTCAATAAACTTGCTTCTTTAACTATTTCTTCACTCATGGATATATTATAGTATTTCATTTTAATATATTTAGGCTTTACAGTAAAGAGCAAAGGATACTTTATTATAAAGCCTCCTACATATAACATGAAGAGAGATGCTAATGCCACTGAGAATACGAAAGGAATGAAGAAAAGATTTTTCATAACCCCATTCTCTAATACATTTCATAAGCTGTTCAGTCTTTTACTGTTACTAAGTCGTCAGAAAAAAGTATGTTTGAAGTGAAATACTTCAAAATGAGGATGGGCAAGAATGCAAAAAAACCTATGTTTGGATATTCAATAGCAGGAGACTGATTACAAGAATCTGTGAACGAGGTCAGTCAAGGAATAAATGTATTGGCACATTTTTCTCCGGAAATGCGTAAAAATGGTACAGTAAATGCAGTATATGCTTTCTTATCTACATAAGAGTAGCCCTCAGGCATATGGACAAGGTAATGTTACGAGATGATTGCATGACATAATAGGCCTAAGCTTGAATATGATGCATCCTTCTTGAATCTGCACTTCAAAAAACATACAAATAAACTGGAGAAAGTTCTAAGTCTTGTTTCGTAATCTCAGTTATGAAGAAAGGCTGAAACAGTTCGATTTACCCTAACCCAAATCTAGAAAATGAGCGGGATATAGTAATGGCTTTTAAATTCACTTATAGTTTGGACAGGTTGGAATGGAACAATATTTTGATGTGGTGGCTCTATTATTAGAGGTCACAGTTTGAAGCGTTGGAAAAAAAAGAGCTTTTTTTTATATATATATAGTTTTTTTTCGTGTATGAATAGAGAACTGTAATTCTCCAAGGTAGTATGCATACATAAATACATAATAGCAGTATTCCACTTTGTACAGGGTGACCGAGCCAAAGTACACATTAAAAAAAATAACAAATATAGCTCGATTACTCTTCTTGTCTCTTTTGGGATAAAGGGTTGCAGTGTTGCAGTGAGTCGATTCTATCCAAGAGAGTTGTTGAGCGGCTTCTGCCTCTCATGATCTCTCTTTCTTTTTTCTCTTACTCAAAATTTTCCTTTCTGTCTTGGAATATGTTGAATTCGGTTCATGTGAGGTGCTGAGCGGTCTCTGTCTCCCATGTTTACTCTATCATTATCCTTTGATCTACAGTTATTCCTCTCCCTCTTAGAACTGAGTGGATTTTATCCAAATGAGGTGAAGAGCGGCCTCAGCTTCTAATGCTCACTTTGCTTAGTTTATCTTTTACTATGCATTTTCGTTTTTTATCCTCTGGGGTCAGTGAATAATAATATTGCTCCCGTGTTCCTCTGCATGTTATGAGTCGACAAAAGGGGGTGGAGAGTGGGGTCTTAGAATTCACCCTTTTGATTTTCTTTCTACAATGAGTAGAAGTGAGTATACCCATAGTTTTAAGGAGAGAAATGATAAAAGTAAAAACTGAACCCGACTTGCAGACTGGAAGTTACGAGCATAGGGTTCTTTCCCGTGAGAAAAAAAAATAGGTAAATACAAATGGCCAAATGCGTTCAAACACAAAAACCGCATTTTTCCTTTTAAAAAGGTTTTACCTAATCAAGGCATACACCTATTCACCAGATCACCAGTTCACCACATCTCTCTCTCTCTCTCTCTCTCTCTCTCTCTCTCTCTCTCTCTCTCTCTCTCTCTCTCTCTCTCTCTCTCTCTCTCTCTCTCTCTCTCTCTCTCTCTCTTCTCTCTCTCTCTCTCTCTCTCTCTCTCTCTCTCTCTCTCTCTCTCCCATTTTAGCTGCTTGAAAGTAAAGGAGTACCACAATTCCCAACCCCCACAATCACTCCAGTCCTTACGTCATTCATTGATTAAATGGACAATAATCAACCTCAGTTGCTTGCTGGAAAAAAATAAAATACTAAATGTAGGAAATATTGAAGAAACTTCTATATATGGCAACTCCTGCTGTTAGAGGTCAATTAATCCCCAACTGATTAGTTGATTCCATATCCTCGATGCAAAGTTCAACATGACGATGAACTGGAAGAGCCCATAAAACTAAACCTTAGTCGTGGAGAGCTACTAAATATCCATCTCATTAAGTTGTGAATATTACTAATTAGCTACAAGTTAGTTACAGAACTGATGGGCTTTGTAACGGCATATATAACTGCACTTCATTTTATATATATATAGTAAAGAAATATTTTGCAAGAGGGTATAAAAACACGAATAATAGTACTGAACAATTTATTAAATTATAGTTGTGCTGGAACAAACAAATCTTTCATGCCTTCAGTATATTGTGTGAAAGTCTCTTGCATCTCGCACAGATTGCAGTAATCAGTACTGAACTCAAAAGTCTCCAACACATCCTGTAACGTAATATGGAATTACTTCATTTGATATACAGGTTGGTATAAAACCTCTTGCTAGAAAGTATAAAAACAGCTGGCAACAGTGCAGAATAGTTTATGAGATTAAAATATTGCTGAAAAAGTAGAGAATTTCTTATACCTTCAGTATTTAGTGTAGAAGCCTCGCATGTTATGAGCAGATTGCAATATTGAGGAGCAACATTGGAGCAGCGAATCAACCAGATCAATACTAAACTCGAGATCCTCCACCACATCTTGCAGATGTCTCACAAGCTTATATTTTTAATACCAATCAACTTCACGGACTTAAATTATCTTAGAATCCACTCTGTCGTTCAAGATTGTTTCAGTGTGATCAGCGGGGTTGAGGTCAGGTGTCTTAGTATGAAAAATGCGGTTGGATAAATCAGAGACATCGGTAATGCAGCTTCACTACTATGACTCCGTCTTACAAAAGGGGAGAGCTTCTCTGTACCCAATGAATTTTCTGCCATTAAACATTTCTAAAAGGTATTAGTGAGACGCTCTAAAAGGCCTGCACATGCATTCTAGACTAATAGCTTCAGGTTGGAGCTATATACATTTCCGACCCATCATGAAAGTCTTCTCCCATTCAAGAAGGAGAACAAATGTAAAGCTACTAAAATCTTAGATTCTGCATTGGTTGAGACTACAAATACAAATTTAATATTTATCCAATAGCACAAGTTTCTTACTCAAAAAACAGTCGAGAGAGGAGTCAAATCCCCACATAAACACTTATGTAACAAAAATGCTGTATTGGGGAAATGGCTAACCTCTTATCCATTCGGTAAGCTAAGGGACCCTTCATCGCTAAGATCACCCTCAGCATATTAACATCATTCAAAGGATTATTAACCAATGAACGAGTAATTTTCCAGGCTATTCGGTTCAATGGAAGATATTAATCCAAGAGTCTTTCATCAGATATTATACCTCATTTTAGAGAAAGCATGGAACCCTGTTGCAGAAAAAAAATATAAAACACTTTTTCAGGATCCAACGCATTTCAAGGCTCTTTCTGGAGCAGGATGAGCTTTTCCTCCAAAAGCTTTTTGCAAAAGTAAGTTCCCATCCAACTCTGTCCCTCTTCTTGATTACCCGCAACAGGTATTTCACAGTTAGGCACAATAAAATATCGATAAAACTTGGAACCAGACCCACTTCAGCGTCTTCAGTCTCCTCCACACTCAGTGTTAAGATCCTGCAGTTCTAAAAATTAGGACGTTGAGTTGTCCAAACGAAGAATGGAAACAAATGTCATAGAACCAAAAGCTTACATCCCTCCTGACAAGCGGTACCAATGAACCATTTGCCGATTCGGTCTTTTTTCTGCACTCATTGATCTCTTGCGCAATATTTGCCTTAAATTTCTGCTGCTTCCCATATGATTCTGCAATAATGTTTATGCTGTTCTGTATTACTTTTTCTGGAAGCAGGGTCCTAAGATCGTGTGTGCTTTGTCATATCCCTACTTTCAAGTTCCTGTAATCTAACGTTCAGTTTGGCCCATGTTGTTAGCGATCCACTTCCGGGTGATGAAGGTAGATTCAGTTTCCACTGCCTCATGCTAGGCATATGCCCGTGTTAGGTCAACAACACAAATATCTACACTGTATCCCAAGTTTGAAAAACACATTAGCAAGCCATTCAGAGTCCCATATTTTGAATACTATGAGGATCAGATTTTTGATATTACAAAAATGCTAAGCTCTCTCCCTAGCCCCCTAGCAAATGTTTTGCACGAGTTAAAAGGACTGAATGTACTTCACTTCCAACCCTGGAAGGAACTCATACAGCAATACAGATGCATGAGTTATAGAACGTTAACATAATTAATATAAAAGTGCAAAGTGCATTGGAAACCAAAAGCAGTAAGAGAGTAAAGAGGTTTTGATCTATGATGCACTACAGTGAAACTCTAAATCCTATTTATTGCTAAATCCTAGAGTATAAAGAGCATTGTAATTAAAAAATCAAGCTAGGGGGTAAAGGAACTGATTAATATATATATATATATATATATATATATATATATATATATATATATATATATATATATATATATATATATATATATATATATATATATATATATATATATATATATATAATTCTGATTGTATACATTTGAAACCTGTGATACATCTCATATAGACAATCTGTGACGTTGCAGTTTATTAGGAAGTGTGTATCTATTGTTCAGTAATATGTCATAGTTACTGAAAGCGTTAATGATTTCTAGGTATATTTATATATTCTTATTTTTTTATTGTGAACCCCACCTCCCAAAAACAAAAGAATTAAAGCACAGTATGCTTAGTTATGAACAAATTATCTGTCAGTGACAGGTTCAAGAATTATTAATTTTCGCTTTCCTTCCACCAATCCCTCCTACTCAGCTGCGCCTTTAGCACTTTGAGTGTACCCAACGTGAAGATTTGTGTAATTTCCTCTTTGACATCCCATGAGATGACTACTGATTTCGGTTCCGCAACCCTGATCAAGTAACACTAAAAGTTTCCGAGATCATAGCCTTGAAAACGGAATCGTAAGTCCCCTTGTCTACGAAAACTTTTTCTCCCCCTAAACCTTGGTTTGACCGTGCCTGCTCCATGGCTATTCAGGCCAGGAATCAGGCAAACCGGTCATACCAAGCCTCTACTTCTGATTTAACTAGCTCTGCTTTTGTTGTAGTTAGGAATTGCTGCATTGCTGATATTCCAAGGTATAAGGCTTCCTTTATAAGAAGGGAAGCTGATGACCTTAAATCCTCTCCCACTGACAAATGTTTCTGGTCCTTTGCCAAGAACCTATCCAAAAACGTCTGTAAATCAAGATTTCCTCCTCTCTTTCGTTCTGATGGTTCTATAGCTTTTCTTCCCACTGAGATAACCACTCTCTTTGGCTCTCATTTTTTCTGATAACTCTACCGTAAACGACTCCAGCACATCTGTCCCACAATCTTTACTCCACTCTAACCCTATACCCTCCCTTCCCCTTTCTTCACACAAAGCTCTTAAGGTTCTTCGCTGGCTAAAGACGAACAAGGCATCTGGTTCTGATTGTATCCCTGTCGTCTTTATCGCCCCATTCTCTCACCCAGTATCTAACCTTCATCTTGGAAGCATGCTCAATGCTCAGTTCTTGAAATGCTTTGAGTCTAACTCACTTATCTCCAATCACCAGGATGACTTCCACAAGACAAGATCCACTGGTGACCTCCTGTCCTATCTTACTCATGTATGGTCATCTTCTCTGAAGAACTATGGGGAATCCTTTGTCGTCGCCCTTGATGTCTCTAAGGCTTTTGACAGAGTCTGGTACAAGGCTCTGATGGCCAAACTCACTGCCTATGGCTTTACCCCTTCTCTCTTTTCACTGATTTCCAGATTTCTTTCTGATCGATCTATATCTGTAGTTGTTGACGGTGCAACATCTAACCCATTCCCTCCATAAGGCTGTGTTCTTTCTTCTGTTCCTTCTCTTCATCAGTTATCTTCTACAATACCCATCTTTCTCTCTTCTTCACGCCTTTGCCGATGATTCTACCCTTCACTTTTCCTCTGCCTTTTCTTCACAACCTTTATCTGTTACTCGTAATCAATCTCGCATCAATCTTTCTTCTATTCTCAATTCTGATTTACAGAAGGTATCTTAGTGGTGCACCAAAAATTTAGCTAAGTTTAATGGCTCCAAGACAGTTTCTGGCTATATCTTATCTTCTTCTCCTCCTGATAGCTCTATTGTCTTTCAAACTAACAAAATTTGCTCTATTAATTATATCAACAAATTAGGAATCCATATAGCCTCTAACATGTCATGGAGAAATCACATAATCCAAATTTCTAAATCTGCATTTAAAAAATTGGGTGCTCTGTTTCGTTATCGTCATTATTTTTCCTTATTACAGTCACTTAAAATCTATAAAGATCTTATCCGTCCATGTTTAGAATACTGCTCAAACATCTGCGGTGCTTCTTCTTATGGTTATATCCTTGATAGGGTTGAATCTAAGGCAGTCAGACTCATTAATGATCCTTCTCTTACTTCTAATCTGGATTCTCTTTCTTTTCACCGTGAGGTATCATCCCTTTCTCTTTTCTGTCGCTACTACTTCATCGCTGCTCCGATGAGTTGGTGATATGCATCCCTCCCCCACTGCCGAGACCGAGTATCACTCGCCAAGTGGCTTCATCACACAGGACTGTGCGGAGATTTGTAGCTCGCGGATTGGTCAGTGCAGCGACTGCTTCTTCCCATCTACCCCCAGACTCAGGGATTCTCTTCCTCCTTCTGTCTTTCCAAATTCTCATAACCTGTCTTCCTTCAAAAAGCGGATCTAACGTTATCTCAGGGCCTAGTCCTCCATATCTCTAGGGCCTCAGAACTTTGACTATATTTTCAGTCTGTCCTTTTCTTTTGTGTATCATTACCTCATCTCTGCCTGATCCATAACCTTTTTCTTTTCCCACATATTTATACTTTCTTCTGCCCGGGCCTTTATTGATGAAGGCATTTTTTTTTTGTCTCTTCCGGTGTCACACTCATAAAAAGACAAAAAAATATATCTATACCATTACTCTGGTTTTATGGGAGTAGTCATATATATGCCATTACTATAACTTTATGGGGGTAGTCACCGTGGCTCAAGCGGTAGCGTCAGCGACTTTGAGGCGTCAGGTCGAGGGTTCTCACCCTGTCACGGTCTGAGGTTAGCAAGGGCATGCACTCAGGGTAACGATTACATCTGAAAAAACAAGTCCTTTGCAAGAAGGCAACCGTCCTAGCCCTTGGTAGAAAAGGGAGTCCGTGACGCAAAACCGGAACCGGAACAGAACCATGGTTTTATGGGATATGAATTTCTATAACTTCGATTTTCCGATTATTAACAAAGATGAATTGAACCTGCATATTGGCACATATATTTAATGATTCAGAGTATAAGATCTGTCCAGGTATGTTGACCAAAGAATATTTCCTAGAATTCATTTATTGACGTAACTCGTCCTATGAGAAGGAATCAAAGAGCAATTAAGGCAAAAGCTTTGATCTTAGGGAATGCTGCTGAAGCCCTCCAAGCAAACAATTCGAATACCATCACTAATCTTACACCAAAAGGTAGAGAATTCTGTTCATGTCCAGTTTATGGCGTAGGAAGTGGCCCTGTTAATTGGATTTCAGAATTTTCTGATATACTTAGCTAATATCTGTCCCAAGGGTAATAATGCATGCCATTACTTGTCAAACAGTTTTGCAATAGTAGAAAGCTATTTGGAAATTTTTCAGCTTGTGCACAGTAGAGGATAATTGTGTCTTTAGCCTCTCTAATGACAATTAAAGTGATTAAGAAATTCCTGTGGATAAAATTTTTATTCAGTTCCTATGGAGACGAACTCTTATTTTACTATGCTTATAAGGTCGTACACGTTGCTTTCTTGTTTCACCATAGTTTGATGCAGACTTTGTGTTCCTGATTAATTTTAATTCACACACTATATTTATGACTTTGTGACCAAAAACATTTTCGTGTGTTATAGTACAAAGCATTTTTATGGTTCCCAAATAACCAAATATTTTTATATCCTTTCTATTTTCTCGAACAATTATTTAATTTCCTTTTAGTTTCAAAAAATATCTTCACGATTCATAGCATTTCAGATCCTATTATCTATTTTTCTTGTACATTATAATGCACTTTCCTGCGTTACTTATTGCCTCTGACAAATTTTTCTTTGTTGCTTTATCTCAAACACTTTTCAAAATGGTCCTGAAACTTTAATTACATAGACTGAAGACACAACGACCATGGTTCTCTTTCATCTTAAGCTGTGATTCTCTGGATGTGTGTATATAGTCATGAGCATATGTACTGACTTAGTGGTTTCCTGTGACTTCGCGAGGTATGTGACTGGTTAACTTCATTCTTCAGCACCTAAGCTGATATTAGATATGTCAGATACGCCACCATACATCTTCACTGTACTAGCAAGCTATATTTCAGTGGATTTTGCGTGCTTTCATTATCCATGATTGGACAATCTTCATAATTCTCTGTAATCTCTGATGCCGCTTTCCCAGGTCTTTGTATTCTCAAATACATTTGTTAGTTTCTAGTCAGTCTGAGATGTTATCGTTTGGGTTTACGTTGTCTAAAAGATTATCTTTATAATTCTCTTTATAGCTTTGAACATATATCTTAGTTCAATATTGTGCTTCCCAGAATCTTGGAGAAGCAGGT
>JAXCGZ010000782.1:0-10000 GCA_037179515.1 Halocaridina rubra
GTTTTCATATGTAATTAAGGAATTGGAACTGATGTTCAGAATATTCTTTTGTCATAGTGTGAGAACAGTCTCTCTCTCTCTCTCTCTCTCTCTCTCTCTCTCTCTCTCTCTCTCTCTCTCTCTCTCTCTCTCTCTCTCTCTCTCTCTCTCTCTCTCTCTCTATATATATATATATATATATATATTATTATATATATATATATATATATATATATATGCATTCTGGTGTTTGATTTTGACGATTATCAAAATAACCACTTTTCGGCATGTCTATCTTCTTTTTCAAGTGATATTTGGTGTTTGTAGCCACTGGAAATATACGTGTTTTTACTTATCAGAACAACAGCTCAACTTCAGCTCCACTAACTTCCCCATAAGCTGACCATCAGTGGGATTAAAGGCTTAATAAAAATCGATGTGCTTAGTTAAGTGATAAACTGACCCCTATTTGACTGAAAGGCTTAACAGTGTGATTAGTTATGATCAGTGTATGTCGACAGTAATTACAAATCTGGGAGAGATAGAGATGGGGGATATGAAATAATCTTGCAAAGTCCCTATACAGTATATGGTAAAGTTGGACATATATTACTGATACGTAGTTATTATGTTCTGAATCCCCAAATTTTCTGTACGTAGATAATGAAGTATGATAAAGGGTGCAAGTATTTGTCAAGTCATAAATCACAGGAAAAAGCATTTTCATTAGGATTTAATTCGTGATACTAATATAGATGTTTGGGTGTCGTAAGAGTCTACTAAATGGGGAGGAGCAAGGAGAATGAAAATCCCCTCCTCTGTACTCTCTTCCCTCAATGAGTCAAGGTATTTTACTTTGACTCAGCCATCCCCTTTATAGGGGGGGAATATGGCTCCTGTATATAGATAGGTAGAATATTGATGTACATCCTAGAAAATGCAGAAGTTAGAAGCAAATACAGAGGAAAAAGGAAAAAAAAAAACGAAGTTTGGGAGAGAGAGGACTCTAAGCTCCTCACTTGGATAGAATGCACTCACCGCACACGTCTTAACAATATATTCTATATTTTTTTACTTGTGTTAATGATGTACCATAACCAGGATCTACTGCTAATTGGTTGGTTCAACCTGTCTCTTGAAAGGATCTGTTGTTATGCTCACTCGCCTGGAATTAAGCGACTGTAAATGGTAAATTATCTTTCTCTCTCTCTCTCTCTCTCTCTCTCTCTCTCTCTCTCTCTCTCTCTCTCTCTCTCTCTCTCTCTCTCTCTTCTCTCTCTCTCTCTCTCTCTCTCTCTCTCTCTCTCTCTCTCTCTTCTCTCTCTCTCTCTCTCTCTCTCCTCTCTCTCTCTCTCTCTCTCGTTCCTGGGAGCCAGGGGTGATTGGTAGTTACCTCTCTCACCATTTTTCTCTTTGTTTTCGCAAAGTTCTATTTAAAGTCCCATTCTTTACAGTATGCCCAGAGCATTTTAGCCTCTCTAGTTAGTGTTATGAAAGTTTCCTTTTGGCATATCGTAATGACTCAATGATTCTTTTGGATAAAGAAATGAAATGGCAAAGTGAAGCCCTGTCACCTGCTTTTATTTATCTGGATAAGATATATAATATCATTGCTACAAGTCATCCAGAAATATTTCGTCCCCCCGCTCCTTGGATAACAGATGACATAAAAAAACATTATGAAAGAAAGAGACAAACTACAAAATGAAGTAAAGCTACAAAGAGATAATATCCCTTTAAGAGAAAAGTTTACAGAGCATAAGAAACAAGTAAAATCATCATTAAGTAACAGTAAGAAACAGTATTACAAAAATAAATTTCAAAACGCTAAAGGCAATATCTCTGATACATGGAAAATTGCTAAAACCATGCTTTCCAATAACTGTAATAAAAGTAGTAACATATCAATTATACCCGATGAGGTAGATGTAAGTGCTAAAGCAGAAGAGTTCAATAATTTTTTCGCTGAAGTGGGGAAAAAAACCTTTGAAAAAACAAAAAAAGAAATAATAAATGAAATCAATAATAGTAATGGTGGTAATAATAATGATGATGGTAGTAGTAATAATAATAGAAATGTTGATAATGGTGTAAATAATAATGATGGTGGTAGTAATGGTAATGATAATAGTGATGATGGTAGTAATAATAATAATAATGTTCAAGAACATAGTGCATTCAATAGAAGTAATGATGTCTTTAACCCTACTACAGTAGATTGTAATACAGTAATCTTAGTAATAAAAAATCTGAAAGACTCTAATGCATATGGATCAGATGGAATTTGTTTTCGTTTTATTAGAGATTCATTATTTGTAATAGCTTATTATCTGACGGTAATAATCAATACTTCCATAGTTACCAATGTCTACCCAGATTTATGGAAAAATCCCCATGTAATTCCTGGTTTTAAAAATGGAAATCCTGACGACGTCTCTAACTATAGACCAATCTCTTTACTACCAATTTTATCAAAGATACTTGAAAAGATTGTTGCAAATCAGTTAAGTGAGTTTCTTGAAAAAAATAAACTTATTGCAAAAAGTCAACACGGTTTCAGGCCAAAATTATCAACTGAAACTGCCTTATTGAAAATATCAGATGAAATATACAAAAATATAGATAATAAGAAAATATCATTGCTACTACTACTCGATCTTTCTAAAGCTTTTGATAGTGTACACCATACCACTCTATTAGAAAAATGCAAAAAAATGAACATTGACCCAAGCTGGTTCGAGAACTATTTAAAAAACCGCTACCAGTCAGTCAGAATAAAAGATGTAGTCTCAAGTCGCAAGAAGGTATTGTTTGGGGTCCCTCAGGGATCGATCCTAGGACCTATACTTTTTCTAATATATGTAAACGATCTAGTAAAATATTTACCTAACTGTTATGTCATTCAATATGCTGACGATACTCAAATCTTAATTGAAGGAGAAATTGATGATTTAGAAAATATTATTCGTAGAGCAGAAGAAATTTTGTATATGGCTAAACGTTACTTTCTAAAAAATGGTCTGTTACTTAATGAAACTAAAACCCAATCTATTCTTATCGGATCCAGACAATTATTATCAGAAGTTGATGACAATCTTCATATAAATTTTAACGGTAATATCATTAAGCCAATGAACTCGGTAAAGAACCTAGGTGTCTATTTTGACCGTTACATGAATTTTGAAATGCATATAGATGAAATTTATAAAAAAGTAATGGGTACTCTAATATATCTAAATAGGGTAAAAGACTCATTTGAAACATCAACTCGTATAATAATTGTCCAGTCCTTAGCTATGAGTTTAATTAATTACTGTCTCAAAGTTTGGGGATGTACAAATAAGACTCAATTACAAAGAATACAAAAGTTACAAAACTTTGCAGCACGAGTGGCTGTTGGCAATGTAAGAAAATACGAGCACATCTCTCCTGTTTTAAAAGATCTAGAATGGATAAAGATTAGAGATAAATATGTTTTTGATATATGTACCTTTGTTTTTAATATACTAAGAAACAATATTCCTGATTGCTTGTATAATTTTTCTACAGTAAGCTCAGTTACCGGGTTAACTACCCGTCAAGGGGAAGATTTATTAGTACGAAGGTCTAAAACTGATATTGGCTCAAGAGATATAAACATTCGTGGACCTCATTTATATAATCAGCTTCCCAGAGAACTAAAAAATGCTGGTTCAGTGTATACTTTTAAATATAATCTTAAGAAGTTGCTCTTAAAGGAAGATTTTACTTGTAAATTTTAATGGTACACTCATCTTTATGATTTGTTTGTTTTAGTATGTCTATATCGTACACCACAGATGTCTATCTGGAATATATATGTATCTTATTTAAATACCCAATGTACATTGGAATAAAGGATTATTATTATTATTATATTATTATTATTATCATTCCCAGATATTCGTATTTCGAACTTTTCTAAGCAGAGTCTTAAGAATAGACGACATTAAGCACTCACCACTCTTTTTATGTTGATGGTGGGTAGAATTAAGGGGGGTTTACATGGTCAAACGGTTCGTCGAACGCGGTTCGACAGACAAGTGTTTGAAGTGATGTTCGAACGTGTGAACGGGGTATTTGGTTGTCGAACGCGTTCCGTGTTCGACAACCAAATACCCCGTTCACACATTCGAACATCACTTCAAACACTTGTCTGTCGAACCGCGTTCGACGAACCGTTTGACCGTGTAAACCCCCCTTTATTGCTTTAGGGACAGGCTTGGTAAGGAGTTAGAATACTCTCTAGCCAATTACAGACTGCTTTTAATGTAGAGTTTACATGAATGGTACTTGTGTAAAGTAAGAAACTGATATTAAGACTGAGAGAATGTAACATAGCCAATGCTTTTTATGTCAGTTTCCTTAACCGTTTTGACTTTTATCTGAATTAAGGAAAGAAGTATAGGCCTATGCAGATAAGTGAACTTTTAACCTTTTTTAGGAATCGGGCCAATCTGAACTGAATAAACGGGTCAAAAGGGTAATTTTTGAGGAGATTGAGAACCGTTGATACCATCGGTGATCCAGCTAACACAAGGTTTTTTCTAGTTTTGAATGTATTTTTACCCCTTAAATGGCATTATTTTATCTGTATATTTAATCCCAAAAGTGGAGATTCATATGCCCACATCGGAGTTCAGAATGTAAATATGCATCCAACATATATGCAATATTACAAATTACATTTTTACGCCAAAGCCTAAATGTGAATACTAAATGTCATGAGTGTATCATGGCATGAAATACACCACACGGGAATATTATGATATTGCAGTAGGGGAGGAATTTTGTTATGATACAAAAAAAAAAAAGAATATCAGAGAATATGAGAGAGAGAGAGAGAGAGAGAGAGAGAGAGAGAGAGAGAGAGAGAGAGAGAGAGAGAGAGAGAGAGAGAGAGAGAGAGAGAGAGAGAGAGAGAGAGAGAGATATGCTCTTGGCGACTGTCTTTAATGCGGTTTGTTTCACATTAATATTAATCTGCATCCGACAAGGCTATATACTACGTTCATCTCTGTTTCTAGTGTAATAACACTTCTTCTCATGACTGTGTGTGCAGGACACGAAGCTAGGTGAGATCTCAATTGCCTCGTTCCGTCCCATTTAGTCGACTTTCACGACATGCAGGGAGCACAGAGGCAATATTTTGTCCTCCATCCCAATAAAAAGCAAGATTAATGTTCAGTGTAAGAAAAGAAAAAAATGGACTATGGAAGGCAGATATAGTCACCTTTTAAGACACTCAGGGAAACATGGAAGCGGTATTCTTGTCCCTCTTATACCGGAGAATGCAAGAATGAAGAACAGTAGAGGCAAAGAGAGAATGAGCTCTGGGAGGAAGATAAAAAAAGAAATTTTTTTTTTTTATCTTTTTATTTTGAAAATGTTTATTTACTACCAACAATAACATTATACTTTCTTTAGAAACTTTCCAAAATAAGAGTGCAAAATGAAAAAAAAAATCAGATGCCATACTACTAAATAGGTTTTCAAATACATTCGCATGTAAATTTTTGTAATAACCTGTTAGAGTATCACATGTATATAATGAATTCCATGCTAAACGGAAAAAAATCCAATTAAACTCGTATATAAAAATTCATACATGAATACATATCTAACTAAAAATAATACATTGTTTTCGTTCTTTATTTATTTGTTTATTTATATGTTTATGAGTGTGACACCGGGACAGGCAAAAACTGCCCTAATCAATAAAGGCCCGGGCACGAGAAAACACCAAGACGAAGTAAAAGAAAAAGGTTAAGGACAAGACAGAGATGAGGTAAAATCACACAAAGCTAACCTTTTCTTTCCTCAAGTGATCCACCATTAATGCGCATATTTATAATAATAATAATAATAATAATAATAATAATAATAATAATAATAATAATAATAATAATAATAATAATAATAATAATAATAATAATAATAATAATAATAATAATAAATTGACTTTCAAAAGCATTTACAAAGGAATCGAGAAGCGTAGTTGCTTTACTAGTTTGTAAAATGTTAGTAAATTTAAACACTCAAAGTCTCAAAATCGATAGCTTAATATCTTAGTGCCAAGAAATCTCTCTTCATTTAAAGCTAAAATAACGTATGATTTCCGTTGGAATATATGTGTAAAAAAAAAAAAACTTTCTCTAAAGACTTTCGGACTGATAAAAGTCATCATCGAGGATATGACTCCCCAAGGTCTTGTTAACCAAGACTCCCCACCTCTCTATGCCGTATTTCGCACCAACTTTGCTGTCGAGTTATGCTTTCTCGACCTTCCCCTTGATCTCCTGCCAGTCAAACACAAGCATTACTGATGTTTACACAATATTTGATACTTATATATGACAATAGTCCTGCGAGATGTGGACCTACTAGCTGAGCAGTAATCATTCTGTAGCTTGTAATATCCGGTTCTGGAAAGAGCAACGCAGTTTTTATCAACTTCTGCTTGGTAATTCCAAAAGGGTGAGGACATATCTGGAAGTCGAGATCCTTCCAGCCACTTGAAGTCATCTTCTGAGTTTTGGCGTCTTCCGCCTATCCAGTAGCTGTCAAGACCCTCCTGTTGGATTCAGAGGAAAAGTTATAAGAGTTTTGGAGTAGTACTTACATCCTTTACTTTGAATAATCAGAGAAAGTAGCTAGATAGGGTTAGTTGTAAGGATGCTGGTTATGCTTTGCTACCTGTATTATTTTTGCTTTAAAAAATAGGAATGTGACTTAATGGAATTGGAATGATAAACAGAAATGAGTCGAGAGTCGAGATATAAGAAGAATGTGTGGAATTTGTAATGTCTAAGAGAAGGCTAGGGAAGCTCGTCTGAGATACTATGGCCATGTAGTAAGAAGAGGGGAGGAGGAACCAATCAGGAGTGCTAAGAACATGCCAGTGATAGGGAGAAGGAGTGTGGGGCGCCAGCGGATCAGATGGATGGACGTGGTGGGGAGGGATATGGTTGAAGTTGGATTGGAGGAGGGAGATGCAAGGGATAGGAACAAGTGGAGGAAGTTGACTCGAGCGGCCGAAACTGCTATTCAGTGGGATTGATAATAATAATAATAATAATACTTTATTTCCATTTCAATACAATGGGTATTCGTCAGCCAGGGTAAGCCCCAACCCCCCACTGTGGTGTCCACCCACAGCAGTTCCTGCCAGTAAACAGCTTAAACTCTCGGTCTTGGACGGGAACCGATCTTTCGACCTCATGAATGCGAAGCCAGCGCGTTACCACTGTACTAGCCAGCAGGCTAGTACAGGAAGGAGAAGAAGGAAGAAGAAGGAAGAAGAAGAAGATGAAAAAAATGAACTATTTTGAAAAATATTGTCTGTTTGCCCTGGTCAAGCATTGGGTGGGTTGGTACAGAAGTTATCTACATTGTTTACTTATAATTTTTATTTTGTAAAAACAAAATGTTACACATAAATGTCAATATTTCTAGAAATATAGCTATTCACACTCTGTGATCTTGCTAACCAGGGAAACATCAACAATGCATTTGTAATACTGGGGACCTTGCTCTCTTTCCTCATAAAACCTATTTGATGACATAACTTGTTTGTACACTAGAAAACTAGTGGAAGTAATGTTATGTTCCGGTTTTACGTCACGGACTCCCTTTTCTACCAAGGGCTAGGACGGTTGCCATCTTGCGCAGGACTTGTTTTGGCAGATGTAATCGTTACCCTGAGTGCATGCCCTTGCTAATCTCAGACCGTGACGGGGCGCGAACCCTCGACCTGACGCCTCCAAGTCGCGGACGCTACCGCTTGAGCCACGGTGAAGTAATGTTTTATAGAAAAATTCATTATGATGTGAATCTGACCAATTATCTTTGTTGTCTTTATCTCAGTGACTAATATCCTTTCGAGAAGGACCTATGTAGTAGGTTGGCCCTGGCACCAGTCGGCCATTGCAATACTACAGTTGAAGGTCTTTTGGACTTGAATAGGATTGTCCAGGACAGTTCGATGTTAAGTCTTCCTTCATTTACGGTTCTTTTTCTGTGCCTACATCAACACCGAATATTCTCGGATATTCGTTACACATCTCTTATTATCCCTTCACATCTGATAAGTCACATCACTCCCCTACTCTTTTTCACTTTACTTTATGTTCTTCTTTGCCAAGCCCGATGAGAGGAGTTTTATTCATTTTTTTGGCCCCCCTGGTGTCACACTCATAAAAACATAAACATAAGTTTCAATAGCAGAAAAAATATGGCACATGTGAAACTGTCATAACATGATACATTTTTATCGTCTGTTGCAACCTTGTTTGTATCATGTCATTGCATCTTACTTAGCCTCCTAGTCCGCTTTCACACCAAAGTTGCACGTCGCACGTGGTATGCTACGTGGCACCCCAGTTGAAAACGAACATACGGAAATATATGAAACCTTTCACACAGAAGTGGCGTGGCACATGGGACGTGTCATGCCACTTCTGTGTTAAAGGTTTCATATATTTCCGCATGTTTGTTTTCAACTGGCGTACCGCGTGGTATGCCACGTGCCACGTGCCACTTTGGTGTGAAAGCGGCCTTAGAGACGTGTTTTTGCTTCGTTTCAGAATGTTACGGCCGGATGCCTTTCCTTACACCAACCGTATGCATTGATCTGGCTCAATACTATCACTGATTTGAGCTGACTTGCTCGTCCAATAAGGGAATTTTCTATAGTATAATCCATCCATATACCAAAGCCATATTCCCCCTTATAAGGAGGGTGGCTGAGTCAAAGACAATACTATGACTTTTTGTAGGAATTAAATACAGAGGAAGACATTCCCAGCCCCCTCGCTCCGCCCCATTTAGTCGACTTTTATGACACGCAGGGGACCACGGAGGAAGTATTTTTACCCCCTTCCCTGGGGGGGAAAGCATAATAATATGAAATCATTACCGTGATTCCCCTTGTAAGAGGGCTGACCGAGTCAAAGCACACAATCAAATTCATCACCTCCATGCAGGAGGAAGATGCGGAGAAGGGGATTAGAGAATTAATTCCCGAAACAATAACTCAAAGACGTTATTCTCTTGTCTGTATTTTGTTTCGGTTTTACGTCACGGACTCCCTTTTCAACCAAGGGCTAGGACGGTTGCCTTCTTGCAAAGGCCTTGTTTTGCCAGATGTAATCGTTACCCTGAGTGCATGCCCTTGCTAACCTCAGACCGTGACGGGGCGCGAACCCTCGACCTGACGCCTCAGAGTCGCGGACGCTACCGTTTGAGCCACGGTGACTACCATATATTGTCTGTATTCTATTACATCTAAACGTGACCTTACGTGGTTGATGTAGGCAATGAGAAGTTTGAGGGCATTTTCACTCTCAAAAGTGGCCAAATCACCGTTGATGGCCCAGCAGTATTCTCTCGCCTCTTGCCACGTGACTTCTTTGTTGGAGAGATACAAACAAGCATTGGCGATCCACTGATAGGGCCAAGGACACTCATCTGCATTTATATGCAGAGAATTAGATTTAAATGATAACACATGACACACGTCCTTAATGGCTAAGACATGTACACTGACTTAAAAGGCCCTGAGTTCGATTCCTGGCTCGTAAGGGTAGTATGATATATGCAGCATTGCTGGAGATATTCTATACTTACAAATTTATAAAGTTGAAAAATGTTAGGATCATGCTAATAATAATAATAATAATAATAATAATAATAATAATAATAATAATAATAATAATAATAATAATAATAATAATAATAATAATAATAATAATAATAATAACAGTAATAATAATAGCAATGATAATAGTATGTGATTTGACATTTACATCGTATTTTCAACCTGGCATGTAAAATGCTTGTGAGGTCCTGAATTGACTCCGTTAAATGATGAGTTTGGCATAAGCAGTTGTCCTTGTCTTCGGTTTTCTGTGGTTCAATCAAGCTGTGTCCTCTGATAACAAAAATGGGAAGAGAGAAAATCAGCCAGGTTATTATCATTATGTTGGGTATAGTTGAAGTTCTC
>JAXCGZ010000782.1:17500-41558 GCA_037179515.1 Halocaridina rubra
AATATTATTTGTCATTGAGTTTTGTTAGAATGACAAAGAGTATTATGAAATAACAAATAGTCTTGGCCTGCACAGTTGTTCTTGATGATGACACATGACTTGCGTCGAAGAGTATTAAAACATGGCGAATATTTTCTGTTTTTATGTCATGCTTTAGGGCACTCAATAGGATAGCCACATGAATAAGTATGAAGAGACAGAGACAAGTCACTTCACACACACACACACACACACACACACACACGCACACACACACACACACACACACACACACACACACACACACACACACACACACACACACACACACACACACACACACACACACACACACACACGAGACTGTTCATATTAAAGGAAAAAAAATTGAGAACATTTTCGTGAGAAGAGAGAGAAGCTGCCGTCCAGTTCTGCCTTGAGGGAAATCTAGAAGAGTTGCCAGAGGTGGAGCCATCACATCACATTACCTAATTTTTTGTGTAAACTGGGGAAAGCTCTTAAGCCGTTTACCTGATCCTGTGGTTCTATATATTGTTAAAATCAGTATCCTTCCCATTTATATTAACTAGTTAGTTAGTTTGATACACGAAATAATTGAATAATAAAAAAAAAAATTACCAAATATCCACCTGTCAACAGTACTGAGTTAAGTTGCCAAGTAGTACAGCAGTCTTATTTTCTTCATTTTTTTGCTTTTCTTTTAGCTTTCTCTTTTACTATTTTTTTTTATTTTGTATATATATTGAGTTAAATGTAAAGTCTAATCCCGTGATAACATATCTTGGTTAGCAAGTCAGTTTATCAGTTAGGAAGAATATATAACAGAAACAGGTGGGTGCCACCTCAAACACAAATTCGAATTTTCCTTCAGGTTTGACTTTTGTTTTTCTTTTTCTTTTTATACTTAAATTACCATGGTCAAGTTTTTAAGTTAAGATGTGTGTTACCAGAAAAGAGACAAACTGAGTCACTAAATAGCACTTATATGGAGATATAAAAATTCTGTGTGAAGCTCAATTAAAAGTTTTTCTCTTTTCTTTTTTTTCCTCTTTCTCGTCTTCTTTCTATATTCTGTGAGAGGGAGAACATAAAAATGAGGCCATCTCTGTCCCAAACCTCTCCCACCCATGGGTCGGGAGAAGGGGTAGTCATCAGGGGACTTAAACAGAGAATCAAGAAGTTAGAGGAAATGGTTATAAGCCTTGATGATAAAATTCGGAATATGGATGGAGAAATGAAAGAGAATGAAACACTCAGAGAACAAATAAGATCTTTGGAGGAAGCAAATAAAGCACAAGGGCAGGAGAGAAAGGAACTAGAAAAAAGAATAAGGAAGCTGGAAGGGGAAAAGAGTCAACTAGAATCTAGAATTTCTAAACAAGAAGATAAAAACAAACAGCTGAATGACAACCTAAAGGAATTAGATGTTAGTTCACTGCTCTCTTCTGAGAGAGACGAGATTGCTGCTTGGAATGTCCAGATTAAGGAAAACATTGAACAGTTCAGAAAAGAGTTCCAGGAGCTGAATATGGAAAATGATGCCATGAAAACGTCCTTTGCTGATGCACTAAAGGGGAATGTGGCAGTAAAAGAGGCTGTAAAGGTGTTGGCACTGGAAAACATACAAACAGTTGACTATAAAGAGACAGTAATCGAAAAAATGAAAGACGTTGTGATGGAAAGGGCAAACCCACTCATCAGACAGGCACTTGATAAGGAGAAGACAGTGGTAATCTCAGGCATAAGTGAATCCCAGGAGCCAACATGGCAGGGGAGACTTGAAGAAAATAAAGCTAGCGTTGTAGACCTGATAAGAAAGCTTGGAGTAGTATGTGGTCCTGAGGATATTGTAAACATACACCAACTAGGTAAATATTCGAGGGAAGGAAAGCCGAGACCAACAAAAGTAACCTTTGAGAGAGGGGAAACATGTAGGGAAATATTGTTGAGAAAAAAAAGTCTAAAAGACCTTCAAGAATGCAAAGAAGTGTTCATTAGACGATACAGAATACAGGAAGAGATGGGAAAGATCAAAAACTTGTTGCAAGAGGCAAGAAGGTTAAATGATGAAAGAAATGAAGAAGAGAGAAAAATTTTCGTTACAGAATACTTCCAGACAAAGGGGAGATAAAGAAGATAATGACAGAAGATCAGGGGATGGGGCCTCATTAAGATTGTTATACACAAATGCTGATGGATTAGCTGGTAAGGCAGTAGAATTAAAAGATAGGATTCACAACAGTAAGGCAGACATAGTAGCAATTACAGAGACTAAGTTGAGTGAGGACATAAACAGTGCCACAGTTTTTCCTAAGGGCTTCAGAATACTAAGGGTTGAAAGATCTGAGAGGACTG
This sequence comes from Halocaridina rubra, assembly GCA_037179515.1. Taxonomy (NCBI): domain Eukaryota; kingdom Metazoa; phylum Arthropoda; class Malacostraca; order Decapoda; family Atyidae; genus Halocaridina; species Halocaridina rubra. The sequence continues at coordinate 19,856 of JAXCGZ010000782.1, forward strand.
GTGGAGGGATAGCACTGCTCATAAGTGAGAGGATTCAGGTTGAAGAAATAAACTTGGCTATAGAAAGTGAGTTCAGGGAATTTCTTGTTGCTCGCATAAATACTGGGTCAGAGAGCATTATAATAACTGTTGTATACAACCCACCAAGGAACCAAAATAGGCTTGAAATTTATGAGGAAAGTCATATAGGTACTATTGAAGTCATAAACTCAGTTGTTAACATGGCGCGGGAGAAAAAATGTAGGATTTTGATTATGGGAGACTTTAATCATAAAGAGATAGATTGGATAAATCTTGACCCACACAGTGGTGAGGACTCATTCGGGGCAAGATTCCTAGATTGCGTACAAGGGAATTTTCTACACCAACATGTAATGGAACCAACAAGAGCCAGGGGTGGGGATGAGCCATCACTACTTGATCTAGTGTTCACAGATAATGTGTTGGATATTGAAAATATTGAGTATGAACCACCAATTGGAAAGAGTGACCACTGTGTGTTGTTGATGGAGTATATCATTGAAGATATTCTTCCTGAGAGTACAGGCACTGAGGACATGAGGAGGAACTATCCGAAAGGAGATTACATCAAAATGAATGAGCTTTTTGCAGTTATTGACTGGAGAACTTTATTTTACAACAAATCTGTACAAGAAATGTATGACATCTTTTGTGAGAAATATGGGAAGATAGTAGATTGCTGCATACCTGTCACCAAAGTAGGTGTAATTCATTCCAGAGAGAAATGGTTCGATAATGGGTGTAAAAGAGCTAAGGAGTGGAGAGACAAATGCTGGAAAAGGTATAGGAGGAGAAAAAACATAAATGCCTGGCAAACCTACAAAAGAGCAAGAAATGACTACCTAAGTAAAAGGAGAGAGGCAGAGAGGGATTATGAGAGGGACATCACCAGGAAGGCTAAAGAAAATCCCAAGCTTTTCTACAGCTTTATCAGAGGAAAACTGAAGGTAAAAGAACAGGTTTTAAGGCTAAAGAGAGCGGATGGAAGCATCACTGAGACGGACGAAGAGATCTGCAAAGAATTGAACAAGGAGTTTCAGTCAGTATTTACAGTAGAAAATACCCCACCCCCTCAGATTGCAGTGATAGAAGCTCAAGGGCCGGTATTAGAGAACATCAACCTTACAGCCACAGAGGTATGCAAAGCGCTGATGGATTTAGATGTTCATAAAGCTACAGGTCCTGATGACATATCCCCTCATGTGCTTAAAAAATTCGCAAACACAATATCAGTGGCACTAAGTATCATATTTAAGGAGTCACTGGAGTCGGGGAAGATTCCAAGATGCTGGAAACAAGCAAATGTGATACCTATCTTCAAAAAGGGAAGGAGGGATACGGCTCTGAACTATAGACCAGTTTCCTTGACCAGCATAGTTTGCAAAGTTATGGAGAAACTACTAAGGAAACATATCTCTCTTCACTTGGAATCCTTCAACTTTTTGTCAGTGAAGCAACATGACTTCAGAGAAGGTAGATCAACAGTAACAAACTTATTAGAATTTTATGATGAGGTAAGCCAAATCTTACAGGAAAGAGAGGGCTGGGCAGATTGCATATTCCTAGACTTCCAGAAAGCGTTTGACACTGTTCCACATGGGAGACTTATTAGGAAGCTGCACTCAATGGCTAGAATAGGTGGAAATGTTTTGGAATGGATAAAAACTTACTTAGAAGGAAGGGAACAGAGGGTTAGAGTAAGACACTCAGTGTCTGAATGGAGAAGAGTTAGTAGTGGAGTTCCAGAGGGTTCAGTTTTAGGGCCACTTTTGTTCCTTGTATATGTAAATGACCTACCAGAGTCTGTAAATTCATTCATGAATATGTTTGCAGATGATGCAAAGATTGTGAAGAAAGTAAAAAACGAGAACAATGGTAGAGAACTTCAGGAGGATCTAAATAATCTGCATGAGTGGTCAGAAAAGTGGCTAATGAAATTCAATACCTCAAAATGTAAGGAAATGAGAATGGGTACAAGTGCAAGAAGGCCCAAGCTTGACTACTCGGTGGCTGGAGTACAACTTCAAGAGACAGAAAATGAGAGAGATCTAGGAGTAAACATACTGGCAGATTTGTCTCCAGAAATACATATAAATGGCGTAGTAAGGGCAGCATATGCATTCTTATCAAATGTAAGGGTAACCTTCAGGCACATGGACAAGGAAATGTTCAGAAATATTTATGTAACCTATGTGAGGCCAAAACTCGAATATGCAGCCCCCTTTTGGAATCCGCACTTGAAAAAGCACATAGCTAAGCTTGAAAAAGTTCAAAGACATGCCACGAAACTGGTGCCAGAAATACGCAATCTCGGTTATGATGAGAGGCTGAGGGAATTAGACTTGCCATCACTCGAAGCTAGAAGAGTAAGGGGGGATATGGTGACAGTCTTTAAATTCCTTCATGGTTATGATAGAGTGGATAGGGATCATTATTTCGATATGGCTGGCTCTAGAACTAGAGGTCATAGTTTGAAGCTTCGTAAGAAAACTTGTTTGCAGGATGTAAGGAAATACTTTTTCAGTGTAAGAGTAGTTGATAATTGGAATTCGCTAAGCGAGGAGGTAGTTAATGCTGTCTCAATCCATAGTTTTAAGGACAGGTACGATAAGTATCACTAAGTCTAAAATGGAACCGATCAGAAGACGGGAAGATACGAGCTTTGGGCTCTTTCCCGTAAACACAATTAGGTAATCGCACACACACACACACACACACACACACACACACACACACACACACACACAAAGTGACTCTTCATCAATGCCTGATGCATCATGGCCAAATGGGAATGACTATTTAATCATTGAACAAATATGGAAATAGTTATGGCAGATTTTGGGACGATAATTAGCCTTGCTTCTCTAGGTTAATTGGAGCAACGTTGTAAGTAATGTTCTCTAACGTGGACGCAAGTTGTTGTGTAAACGTTTTTAAATATTTTGCTTTTACTTTAAGGTTTTATTACGCAAGTTGTTGTGTAAACGTTTTTAAATATTTTTTTTTACTCTGTTTTATTACGCATGTTGTGTAAACTTTTTTAAGTATTTTGGTTCTACTCTGAGTTTTATTACGCAAGTTGTGTAAAAGTTTTTAAATATTTTGTTTATACTCTGAGTTTTATCACGTAATTTGTGTAAACTTTTTTAAAAATTTTGTTTCTACTCTGAGGTTTATCATGCAAGTTGTGTAAACGTTTTTAAATATTTTGTTTATACTTTGAGGTTTATTAAGCAAGTTGCGTAAACGTTTTTAAATATTTTGTTTCTACTTTGAGTTTTATCACGCAAGTTGTGTAAACGTTTTTAAATATTTTGTTTCTACTCTGTGCGTTATTACGCAAGTTGTGTAAACGTTTTTAAATATTTTGTTTCTACTCTGAGTTTTATTACGCATGTTGTGTAAGCGTTTTTAAATATTTTGTTTCTACTCTGAGTTTTATCACGCAAGTTGTGTACACGTTTTTAAATATTTTGTTTTTACTCTGAGTTTTATTACGCAAGTTGTGTAAACTATTTTAAATATTTTATTTCTACTTTGAGTTTTATTACGCAAGTTGTGTAAACTTTTTTAAATATTTTGTTTTTACTCTGAGTTTTATTGAAGTAATGACTCTTAAATATATATATTTAACCTGCATGGTAAATTATATAGATAACAGGTCCTTTTATGAGTGTGACACCGGGACTGGCAAAGAAAATAGCTCATCGGGACAAATCTTAGAATATGTAATATATCTGAACAAACTGATAATATTAATAATGAAGAAATGCATAAAATTCTGTCAATTTAACACAGAAATTTTGATCTCAATTTAAGTATGCGTAATCATTTATGACCAAATTTATATATATAAAAGAAAAAAAATATTCTTCAGACCCAACGTTTCCCCTTCCTATTTTATTTGTAAAATAAGACATCTTTAACAACGAACGGGAACCCCCTTAATAAGTTTCATTGGAAGTCTTCGGTTGGTTGAGCTCAGGGAAATATATGCGGGCTCTCTGTCATGGCCAAGGGCAGTAATGGACTCTTGGAATACATTTTATATTCATCTTAGTTCTACCTCATTGACGTGGTTTTATATATATATATATATATATATATATATATATATATATATATATATATATATATATATATATATGAATCATTTTTTACCCCGACCGGGACTCGAACCTAGGATTTATGATTACTAAGTCAAGGCGCTACCACTACACCACAGAAGGTTAAAAGGAACCCAACCTTATAGCTTATATCTGCTATACTTAGGAATGAACGCATTCTAACTGAATGCCACTGTGTTCATATTACAGATTCCCCAACCTCACTCGTGGCTTCGAATGAGATTGGGAATTGAATTAAATGCTAAAATGAAGCCACGAGTGAGGTTGGGGAATCTGTAATATGAACACAGTGGCATTCAGTTAGAATGCGTTCATTCCTAAGTATAGCAGATATAAGCTATAAGGTTGGGTTCCTTTTAACCTTCTGTGGTGTAGTGGTAGCGCCTTGACTTAGTAATCATAAATCCTAGGTTCGAGTCCCGGTCGGGGTAAAAAATGATTCATGTTTTCACATATGTAATGTGCTTATTTGATAATTTCACGGCCCGAATGAGATTGGGAATTGAATTAAATGCTAAAATGAAGCCACGAGTGAGGTTGGGGAATCTGTAATATGAACACAGTGGCATTCAGTTAGAATGCGTTCATTCCTAAGTATAGCAGATATAAGCTATAAGGTTGGGTTCCTTTTAACCTTCTGTGGTGTAGTGGTAGCGCCTTGACTTAGTAATCATAAATCCTAGGTTCGAGTCCCGGTCGGGGTAAAAAATGATTCATGTTTTCACATATGTAATGTGCTTATTTGATAATTTCACGGCCCGAATGAGATTGGGAATTGAATTAAATGCTAAAATGAAGCCACGAGTGAGGTTGGGGAATCTGTAATATGAACACAGTGGCATTCAGTTAGAATGCGTTCATTCCTAAGTATAGCAGATATAAGCTATAAGGTTGGGTTCCTTTTAACCTTCTGTGGTGTAGTGGTAGCGCCTTGACTTAGTAATCATAAATCCTAGGTTCGAGTCCCGGTCGGGGTAAAAAATGATTCATGTTTTCACATATGTAATGTGCTTATTTGATAATTTCACGGCCCGAATGAGATTGGGAATTGAATTAAATGCTAAAATGAAGCCACGAGTGAGGTTGGGGAATCTGTAATATGAACACAGTGGCATTCAGTTAGAATGCGTTCATTCCTAAGTATAGCAGATATAAGCTATAAGGTTGGGTTCCTTTTAACCTTCTGTGGTGTAGTGGTAGCGCCTTGACTTAGTAATCATAAATCCTAGGTTCGAGTCCCGGTCGGGGTAAAAAATGATTCATGTTTTCACATATGTAATGTGCTTATTTGATATATATATATATATATATATATATATATATATATATATATATATATATATATATATATATATATATATATATATATATATATGTATATGGATAGTAGGTTGGCCATGGCACCAGCCGCCCGTTGAAAGACTACGACTGAAGGTATTAGGATGCAACTAGGACTGGTCCAGACAGTTCCAGGTTGAGTCTTCCTTCAGGACGGTTCTTTCCTCATGCCTACATCTACACTGAATATTCTGGCATATTCATTACATATCTCTTGCTATTCCATTACATTTGACAAGTCACAACATTCTGCACATCTGTCTCTTTTACTTTCCTTTTCCTCACATTTTGTCATTATCTATGGAAGGTTCACAACTAATGGCCCCCAGTACCCGGCATAGTGGGGTGCGAAGAATCTCCGGGGATCGTGTTGACTCCACCATTGGCTTGAGGGCAGACGCGCCTGGTGGTAGTAATGGTTCTGCTCTTAACCTTGTACCTCCCAATAGATCTGCTTCTTTCACTCTTCACTATTCAAACATTCGTGGGCTGAACTCTAATCTTTCGTCTATGGAACAGCACTTGGGCACTTTCCTCCCTAACCTCCTCCTCCTATCTGAAACCCAGTTGTCTACACATGCTTCCACTGACCCTTTCCAAATCTCCCACTATAATCTGTATACTCGTTTTCGTTCCAAAGGTGGGGTCTGTGCTTACTGCAACATTAACACTCCTACTGTGAGGCTCATGGACCTTGAATCTCCTGACTTTGATGTTCTCTGGCTAAAAGTCTATCTCTCCACTACCACTATCATCCTTTGCTTCTGCTACTGTTCTCCAAACTCCACCGAGTTTGTGTCTTTCTTTGAATATCTCTCCTCGTGCCATGAGTCCTTGCTATCTTCTCACCCACATGCCGAAGTTCTCTACATTGGAGACTTCAATGTACACCACAGTGAGTGGCTTCATTCTTCTCACACTGATGTGGGAGGAAGTGAGGCTCTTTCTTTCTCTATTACTCACGATCTGGAGCAAATTATCAAACATCCTACTTGTGTTCCTGATCGTCACGAACATGCTGCAAACACTCTTGACCTATTTTTTACTTCTAACCCTTCAAACTACTCTTATTCTGTGCTTTCCCCTCTTGGTAAATCTGACCACTCCATGATCTCTGTCTCTTCCATTTTCGCTCCCCCACCACCAATCCCTCCTACTCAACGCCGCCTTTGGCACTTCAAGCGAACCCAATATGAAAATTTGCGTAACTTTCTCTTTGACTTTCCATGGGATGACTACTGCTTTTGGTCCCGCAACCCTGATCGGGTAGCTGTAAAAGTTGCCGAGATCATGACCGCGGGAATGGAGGCGTACATCCCATCTTCTACAAAAACTTTCTCTCCCCCTAAACCTTGGTTTGACCGTGCCTGCTCCATGGCTATCCAGGCTAGGAATCAGGCTCACCAATCTTACCAAGCCTCTCCTTCCGATTCAACTCGCTCTGCTTTTATTATAGCTAGGAATCACTGTACAGCTCAGATTCGAAGGTCTAAGGCTTCCTTTATAAGAAGGAAAGTTGATGACCTTAACTCCTCTCCCACTGACAAATGCCTCTGGTCCTTAGCCAAAAACCTCTCCAAAAACTTCTGTAACTCAAGCTTTCCCCCTCTCATTCGTTCTGATGGTTCTATAGCTTGCTCTCCCACTGACAAAGCCACTCTCTTTGGCTCTCATTTTTCTGCCAACTCTTCTATCAACGATTCCAGCGCACCTGTTCCTAAGTCTTTTCCCCTCTCTAACCCTATGCCCTCCCTTATCCTTTCTTCACGCAAAGTTCATAAGGTTCTTCGCTCACTAAAGACAAACAAGGCATCTGGTCCCGATGGTATCCCTGCAAGGTTCCTTAAGGAGTTTGCAGATGACCTGGCTCCCGTGCTTTGCCGTCTTTTTCGCCTCATTCTGTCAACCAGTATCTATCCTTCATCTTGGAAGCATGCTCTAGTTCAACCTGTTCCTAAGAAGGGTGACCGCTCTATTCATTCTAACTACCGACCTATTGCTCTAACCTCCTCTATTGCTAAAGTTTTCGAAACTTTGCTCAATGCTCACTTCTTGAAACGCCTTGAATCTAACTCACTTATCTCCGATCACCAGTACGGTTTCCGCAAGGCAAGATCCACTGGTAATCTGCTGTCCTATCTTACTCATGTATGGTCATCTTCTCTGAGGAACTATGGGGAATCCTTTGTCGTCGCCCTTGATATCTCTAAGGCTTTTGACAGAGTCTGGCACAGGGCTCTGTTGGCCAAACTCCCTGCCTATGGCTTTACCCCTTCTTTCTGTTCTCTGATTTCCAGTTTTCTTACTGACCGTTCTATATCTGTAGTTGTTGATGGCGCGACATCTAGCCCTTTCTCTGTGTCCAGTGGTGTTCCACAGGGCTCTGTTCTTTCACCTACTCTCTTCCTTCTCTTCATCAATGATCTTCTACAATCCCCATCTTCCTCTCTTCTTCATGCCTTTGCCGATGATTCTACCCTTCACTTTTCCTCCGCCTTTTCTTCACAACCTTCATCTGTTACTCGTAATCAATCTCGTATCACTCTTTCTTCTACTCTTAACTCCGATTTGCAGAGAGTATCTGAATGGGGCATTCAAAATTTAGTTAAATTCAATGCCTCCAAGACACAGTTTCTGGCTATCTCTTTATCTTCTTCTCCTCCTGATAACCCTATTGTCTTCGAAACTAATGAAATTTACCCTCTTAACTCTATCAATATGTTAGGAATCCATATAGCCTCTAACTTGTCTTGGAGGAATCACATAATCCAAATTTCTAAATCTTCATCCAAAAAATTGGGGGTTTTGTTTCGTTTTCGTTATTACTTTTCCTCATTGCAGTTACTTAAAATTTACAAAGGTCTTATCCGCCCCTGCTTAGAATACTGCTCACACATCTGGGGTGCTTCTTCCTTTACTTATCTTCTTGATAGGGTTAAATCTAAGGCAGTCAGACTCATTAATGATCCTTCTCTTACTTCTAACCTGGATTCTCTCTCTCTTCGACGTAAGGTATCTTCCCTTTCGCTTTTCTATCGCTACTACTTCCATCGCTGCTCTGATGAGTTGGCGAGTTGCATCCCTCCTCCACTGCCGAGGCCGCATAACACTCGCCAAGCGGCCTCATCTCATAGGTACTGTGTGGAGATTTGTAGCTCGCGGATTGGTCGGTGCAGCGACTGCTTCTTCCCATCTACCTCCAGACTCTGGAACTCTCTTCTTCCTTCTGTCTTTCCTAATTCTTATGACCTTTCATCCTTCAAAAAACAGATCTATCGTCATCTCAGAGCCTAGTCCTCCATATCTCTTGGTCCTCTTTACTTTGACTGTTTTTTCTGTCTGTCGTTTTCCTTTGTGTGACATTACCTCATCTCTGCCTTGCCCTTAACCTTTTTTTTTTCCTTCGTCTTGGTATTTTCTCGTGCCCGGACCTTTATTGATGAGGGCAGTTTCTGCCTGTCCCAGTGTCACACTCTAAAAAAAAAAAAAAAAAAAAAAAAAAAAAAAAATATATATATATATATATATATATATATATATATATATATATATATATATATATATATATATATATATATATATATATATATATATATATATATATATATATATATATATATATATGACATTAGTAACTGTGGCATAGCATTATTTCGAAGTAAACATCATGATATTCTACACATAATAGAAAATCCACAACAATACTTTTAGGAAGGTTGTTTACAGGAAATATATCCGACCGTAACATTCTAAGTCAACACCAACACTAATCTCCAAGGGGCTTGTCAGAAACACTGATTGCATGTAAACATTAGAAATTCTGTCGATAAATAGAGAGAATTATAGGTGATATTTAGCTAATTTATCTTTAATATGCCTGAACCTTCATGATATACAACACAATTCGAATGTAGATTAATAGTAACACATAATCCGACAACAACAACAACAACAACAACCACAACAACAACAACAACATACCAGAACCTTTATCAAACACAAAATTCAAAAGAATTTGTTCAAAATGTTGACAGCCTCGTGTGACCTCATCGATTTTCGCTAATTGGTTTAATGTTTATCTGCCACTCTGATGACATTAGTACCCTAATTATGCCTCGCCCATTAAGTAATTACGGATAGAAATGACCTTAAAATGTGCAACAATGGTGGAAATTTACAGGGGAATTTGGCAAAATAACAAGAGGAAAAGGCTGGAATTTGTATGTTTATTATTTAATAGTTAATTCTAAACAAGTAGTAGTCGCCGTGGCTCAAGCGGTAGCTTCCGCGACTTTGAGGCGTCAGGTCGAGGGTTCGCTCCCCGTCATGGTCTGAGGTTAGCAAGGGCATGCAGTCAGGGTAAGGATTACATCTGGAAAAACAAGTCCTTCCCAAGAAGGCAACTGTCCTAGCCCTTGGTAGAAAAGGGAGTCCGTGACGTAAAAGTTAATTCTAAAGAAGTAATTTTTTGTGCACTCCAAAATTCACAAGACGGTCCTTAATGATTCTCTCCAACAGGAACTCATAAAACAGTAGCTTGTTGAAGTGGTTAACATCGTTAGTTGTGGCTATTAAACTGCAACCTTTCTAATCCTTAATTTTTTTTATGAGTGTGACACCGGGACAGGCAAAAATTGCCCTCATCAATAAAGGCCCGGGAATATCAAGACGAAGGAAAAGAAAAAGGTTAAGGACAAGGCAGAGATGAGGTAATGTCACACAAAGGGAAACGACAAACAGAAAACACAGTCAAAGTACAGAGGACCCAGAGATATGGAGGACTAGGCCCTGAGATGACGATAGATCTACTTTTTGAAGGATGAAAGGTCATAAGAATTAGGAAAGACAGAAGGAGGAAGAGAGTTCTAGATCCTGGAGGTAGATGTAGTTTCTCTCTTATAATTAAAATAGGGAGAGTTTTCTAAGTTAAGATTTACTAGGTAAAAGAAAAAAAACTGAAATTGTACTTATTCATCTGTAGAGTTCACATGAGTGCATCCAAAATTAATTTCAGATATAAAGGATGGTGAATTTCTCACCTAAGATGTAAGGTTAATATACATTGCACGTCACTATACCATTATCTTGTTATTCTTATATCTTCGCTCCACTATTATTTACTTTAATGCCATAAATGGTTTACCCTCTTAATGATCATTTACCTATTGTGATAATCATTATCATCATTATTGTTTTATTACTGTCATTATACTATTTGGACAAGAATATAACACTAATGTTGTTCGACGGTTTCAATATGGATTTGTAAGTATAACGAAACTCTGGAAGGATACACGATAGTAGTTTAACTTGCAGGTCAGTTAAGTTTCACAGGAAATAAAAGAAATTTAAGCCCATAACGTCTTGAGAATCGTAGCATCATCAAAGGCACTTGATATTAGTGGAGGTCTTATACTTTTATGAGGTATCCAAAATAGTGTTCTCTTTTCCTTTTGTCAAATAGTTTGTTTCCATTGACCAATGTGAACTTATAAAAAATTCGTTCTTAAAAGTAAAGAAAATGGATGGACGGCCATTGAAGTGCTTTTTTTGAGAAAACTTTTTTTTATATTTTTTTTTGTCACTGATATTATATATTACGTGATACTATATTCGAGGTATGCGTGGCAGAGTTAAAAAAAGAACGATCTTATAAAAAGCGATAAAATTTTACTCATATATCTGGCACAATGAAAAAAGGGTTTGTATTGTACAAGTGAAATGACACTTTAAAATAAAAAAAAATTCTTCATCTACTGCAAAAAAATATTTACTAATGTATAAATTTACAACGGAAATAGGCGTAGACTAACACTAGTGCCACGGCACTGCAAAAGAATCAAAATTTCATTTAGTAATTGTAATAATCATATGGCTAAAATATCTCGTTGTAAAAAGAATTAGAAAATATCCATAAGTGCCTCTCTAGAGGTAACAGATTGTAAAGGGGGGTTTACACGGTCAAACGATTCGTCGAACGCGGTTCGACAGACAAGTGTTTGAAGTGATGTTCGAACGTGTGAACGGGGTATTTGGTTGTCGAACACGTTCCGTGTTCGACAACCAAATACCCCGTTCACACGTTCGAACATCACTTCAAACACTTGTCTGTCGAACCGCGTTCGACGAACCGTTTGACCGTGTAAACCCCCCTTTAAAGACGTGATACTAGTACTAGTGAAAACGAATCAAGTGCCATCACAAGACTGGCATTCAACTATTCCTTAATTTTACTTGGTGCTATAAAATGGCACTCCTGGGATTCATCAACCCTTTGCTAAGCACCCCAAATTGATCCCTTTAAGGCCATTCTGGACCTTCTTAATTTTTTTTTATCCATAGTATCGAAAGTAGAATCATTTCCTTCACTGTATGGATGGATTCGGTTTTACGTCACGAACTCCCTTTTCAACTAAGGGCTAGGACGGTTGCCTTCTTGCGAAGGACTTGTTTTGGCAGATGTAATCGTTACCCTGAGTGTATGGCCTTACTAACCTCAGTCCGTGAAGGGGCGCGAACCCTCGACCTGCCGACTCAGAGTCGCCGAGGACGCTACCATTTTGCCACGGAGACTAAGAAATCCCAATTCTACTCACATAGTAATATTGGCCAAAGTCTAGTAGATTAATCCCTTTTAAGGCCAGTTTTGACTCTCTTAATGGTTTATCTTTAGGTATCAAAAGTAGAATTATATCTTTCCCTGTCAAACCAATTTTCCAAGTACCTGAAAGATGGACAAAATATTCTTTTCTTTTACCAGTGTTAGCAAAATATATGGAAAAAGTTCCTTAGAGATGAATTTGATGATTTGAAATTTCTTCAATAGATAAGAAGAGAGAATCGATGCTTTTCATCACTGAAGTCTCAAATATGGTCGGATCAACTGGAGAAAGCACACCTTAGGCTGCTGTTAGGTATGCTTTCTCCAGCTATACTAACTTAACTAAACCTACTAAAACCTAACCTAATACAACAAACCTCTCCCATTTCCTTAACTATTTACTATAATACATCGGTCTAGCATTTGGAATTCTTGAGGTGCGCATTCTTCAATTGAACAGAAACATCTAAATTTTCCCAAGGTGACATATTTTTCGATTTTTAAGGGGGGTACAAACGATCATTATTACTGTCAGTAAAAATACTGACACTATTCTATTGGTGTGAACTACTACGTCCATATGATGGACACACCGACAGTAATAATGACAGTACAGGGAAATACTGTCAGTAATATTGATCGTCTGTTTAGCCCTTTACATTAAACAATCAAATTATTCCATTAATCTGTAATTGATGAAATTTACTTTTTTTCTGGAGAATCGAGCTTTATTCTTCTAAAAATCTCTTAATTTTCTTTTCCCTTTTTCAGAATTTTGCATTCTATGATGCAACTTCTGCTTTTTTTTATTTTTTTTTTAAATTGTTTTATTTTAACGCTGCTCATATGATCATAAAATAAAGGAAACCTAAAGCTTTATGTGACAAAGACGAACTAAAGTATCTGGTTTAACTAAGTTCTAAAAGCTTGTTTCTTTCACCAAAGTTACTGACGTAGAGGAATGAGCTTCAAGCTTAACCCATTCACACATACACACACAAACACACACACACAGTCTTTAAATTCCTTCATGGTTATGATAGAGTGGATAGGGATCGATATTTCGATATGGCTGGCTCTAGAACTAGAGGTCATAGTTTGAAGCTTCGGAAGAAAACTTGTTTGCAGGATGTAAGGAAATACTTTTTCAGTGTAAGAGTAGTTGATAATTGGAATTCGCTAAGCGAGGAGGTAGTTAATGCTACCTCAATCCATAGTTTTAAGGACAGGTATGACAAGTATCACTAAGTCTAAAAATGGAACCGATCAGGAGACGGGAAGATACGAGCTTTGGGCTCTTTCCCGTAAACACAATTAGGTAATCACAATTAGGTAATCACACACACACACACACACAGAGGCATGCATATATATATATATATATATATATATATATATATATATATATATATATATATATATATATATATATATATATAGATTATATGCGTGTGTGAAGGAGAGATTGCCATGAATAGACAATTATCGATTGAGAAGCACGCGACCATTTCATGATAAATGAGGGACTGTAAATAGCAAAGCCATTCCTACTGACAGACACTAAATACATGTTTCCAGACTTATGAGACGTTTCTTAAACATGAGATAAGTAGTTCGTATACAAATACATTCTGCACATATCTTATAATTAGAACAATAGAAATGTGTTATGGAACCTAATAGCAAAATATGAAGGTTACCGATATTTATTTTGTAGTAGAGCTCATCATGTGTGATATATATATATATATATATATATATATATATATATATATATATATATATATATATATATATATATATATATTATCAAATAAGCACATTACATATGTGAAAACATGAATTTTTTTTTTTTACCCCGACCGGGACTCGAACCTAGGACTTATGATTACTAAGTCAAGGCGCTACCACTACACCACAGAAGGTTAAAAGGAATCCTTTTAACCTTCTGTGGTGTAGTGGTAGCGCCTTGACTTAGTAATCATAAGTCCTAGGTTCGAGTCCCGGTCGGGGTAAAAAAAAAATGATTCATATATATATATATATATATATATATATATATATATATATATATATATATATATATATATATATACTTTATTATTGCATCATAACTTTCAAAATTTCGAGAAACAGTAATCAATGTACACAACACGTCGGGCAAGCGAGAGGATTTCTAAATTGTATTTCATCTTGGCAGTAAACTCTGGGCTTAGCGACATAATCTTGCAGGCGTTGTGATATTGCGAGATTCATTTTGAGTTCTGGTGATCTCTCCAGATGAAGATGACAACATGCAAGGATTATGTTCATAAACCACAGGCTTATTACACTTACTCTCATTATGAAAGTATAAAGGAAGCTTGTTAAAAAAGTCGATTTCATTCATATTTTCCACTTTTATACAAAGGTTGGAATACCTCCTTTTAATGGGAGGTCGAGTCAGAGCACACCATCCTTCACCTATTGTTGCACTCAGTTTTAACTCATTAATCTTTCTTCTCACAAAGAAAGTACCAATCTGTTTCCCTTAACTCTCACTCATCCTACAAGCCCGTGGATCCAGATAGCCCATAATTGGGGTTCTGTTTGGAATTTTCCTACCAGAACCTCCTTGCATCCTTGACTCTATGAGTGAGGAAAATACGAAGGAGATTCCTTGTCCACTTTTCCCTTAACATTTAGTCCGATTTTGCTGCACACAGGAAATATAGAGATGATATTTATTTCCCCCTCCCTAGGTGAAGGAAAAATGAGGGAAATGTGCGTGTTTGTGTGTGTGTGTGTACGAGCGCACTTGTGTGTGCATGTGTGCGTGTATGTGCATGTGTACTTCCCTAGTTGTATATACCTAAGTTTGCTCATAGGAAAGTCCTTTGACAGACTCCTCGTCTCCTGGTCGGAGTCATTTTTGCTCTCCAACACTTATCACATCTTTCATTAAAGATATGAATGCATTTAGAATTTGCTGTTCCAGTACTCACCGAATTTCCATTATCAACTATTCTTACACTAAAAAGTTCCTCCTTACAACCGGCAAAGAAATATTTTTAAGATGACCTCTAGTTAAAAAACCACTCATATCGATATATTGGCCCCTATCCACTTTGTCAATACAAACCATGGAGGAATTTAAATACCGTTACCATAACCTCACTCTTCCTCATAGCATCCAGTGATGGTTTTCAAGTGCGCATTCCAGAGGGGTGCTGCAAATTCAAGCTCAGGTCTCACATACGTCTTGTAAATGCATGTTTACTCGTGAAAGCGTGAGAGAATGAGTTAGTGAGCGAGTGAGTGGGTGAGTGTATGCTTGTGGGGAATCAATGTGTGTATGTGTGATAGATAGATAAATTGATATATATATATATATATATATATATATATATATATATATATATATATATATATATATATATATATATATATATATATATATGTAGAGAGAGAGAGAGAGAGAGAGAGAGAGAGAGAGAGAGTCATTTCCCCTCTTTATGGCATCCCATACACGATGTAGAGAGAGCCGGAAAAATGAGAGAAACTTTATTGGATGAAAACACTCTTTTTCCCTTTCTTGCAGTCCTTTATTCAGCTGGTCGTATTTTTCAATTCATTACTGGAGACAACCGTCGAAATATTTCACCAACCTTTTACTTAAATGAAAAAAAAGTTGTTCATTGATTTTCTTCGGTATTTACCGATAAATTCTTTGCAGAATCGATTTTGAATTAAATTCGTAAATTATATACTTTTTGAAACTTTTTTTTTAATGTAGTTTCTTGTTGATAGATGTTTCTCCTGCTAATGAAAATCAGTTATGAAAAAGTTTCTTATAAGGCTCATTACAAGTTGTAGCTGTTTTTTTTTATTTTTTTTTATGATTATGACACCAGGACGGGCCAAAAAAAAATATTAATACAAATTAGCCCTCTTTGGGCCTTGGCGCGAAGAATACACAAAGTAGAGAGAAACAGAGATGGAGAGTGTAATGACTTGTCAGATGTGAAGGTATAATAAGAAATATGTTATGAATATCCAAGAATATTCCGTGTTGATGTAGGCATAGAAAAAGAACCGTAACTGAAGAAAGACTTGTATTGTAATCAAAATTTTACAAATGAATTTTCAAAACCTCAAAAAAATGGTATATATATATATATATATATATATATATATATATATATATATATATATATATATATATATATATATATATATATATATATATATATATATATATATATATATATATATATATATATATATATATATCCAATCTCACATCATTTGCTCTCTATCGTCCTATACAACCACGAACATTTAGACACCCCAAAACTAGAGTTTGGGGAGAAGTTACTCTCCCCTCTACTCCCCTTCTTCTTTGACGTCTCGCAGGAGGTTAATACAAGGGGGGATTCCCAATCCCCTTGCCCCGTCCACTTTTAGTCGCCTCTTACGACACGCAGGGAATACGTTGGGGCTATTCTTTGATGTTGTGCCCGCCACACACACACACACACACACACACACACACACACACACACACACACACACACATATATATATATATATATATATATATATATATATATATATATATATATATATATATATATATATATATATATATATATATATATATATATATATATATATATATATATATCTTTGCATGTGTTTATGTATAATAGAATTATTATTATCATAATAATAATAATAATAATAATAATAATAATAATAATAATAATAATAATAATAATAATAATAATAATAATAATAATAATAATAATAATAATGTAGCAAAGGCATAGCTTTTTCTTTTCTTACGGCAGCTTTCATTAAGAATGAGCTTGACCTACTGCTTGAAGATTTCCAGCTGTAGTTAGTAACCGTCCTGAGCTTTATTTGATGGTAAGAGTTAATGTTGTACTTACTAGGTGTTCCGGGTATCTGGAGATATATTTTGGCAATTTGTGCTTGTAAGCAGAGAACGAAAAAACGAAGACGTAAAGAGCAGCGGAACGGAGGCAATTTTATAATTATTCTTTGATACATAATTGCAGTCTCCTTAGCTATCCTGTTTTCAAGGGAGGAGGATCATATATTTCCTTAATGAGAGCCAGTTGGAAGGAACGGAATGCGCCTTAGCAGCCTGTTCTTAGGAGTATTTATGTGTATGTATTTGTATGTATGTGTGCTGGTGTGTGTGTGTGTGTGTGTATGTGTGTGTGCTAGTGTGTGTGTGTATGTGTATGTGTGTGTGTTTGTGTGTGTGTGTGTGTGTGTGTGTATTAGAAAGAGAAAGAGAGACTGAGAGAGAAAGAGTGAAAGAGAGAATTTTTCCCTTTTTATGGCATCCCATCTGAATATAAGTAATATTTGGCCAATAAGAAGTGTTCATAAGTCATTCATACATTTTTTTTTTTTTTTGTTGGATGTTCACCCTTGAGGGTGAGCGGACCTTCCACTTGTGGCCCGAAGGTGGGGTGAGATTTTCTTCGGAGTGTACGTGGTATTCGCTCTTGCTGGCGAATGGGCTTTCCTGTTGGTGAGGAGGTGGGGTGAATTCTTATTGGTGATGATCGGACTTTCCTAATTGGCCCGCAGGTGAGATTGTGCCAAACTGTAAAGATAACGGAGAGCATAAATATTCAGTTGTGAGTTATTAGTTTACATCAAACAACATAAATGAATTCCTGTTTTGGGGGAGAGAGAAAGAGTTATTGCATGGCTATCTTGGTGGAGGGTATTGTCTGATAATATTTGATAGACTGTTCATGTGGTTATTTGTTGCTAGTCTGATGATGGAGCTAGCAACCTGAAGGGCATTTGGGTCTTCGCTAGATGTTGCGGGGGCACCAGTTTTCCGTCGAATCTCTGAAAAAGAATCACATTCCAGGATGTAGTGTAGCAGTGGATGTGGTGAGGCTACCTGGCAAAAGGTGCATTCCTTGATGATATTCTCTACTATTTGCCAGGTGCACTTGTACCCGAGTCTCAGACGGTACACATTGACCTCAGTGCTTCGTCGAAGGCTCTTCGGCAGGGTGATACACCGAAGATCAGTGGTGGCTTTGTACCACCAGGTGGAGGGGGAGCCAATGTCTGTGCACAGGTTGTGTTTAGTTATTAAGGTGTTAAGGAGTGACTTGGTGGCTTTATTTTTAATCTGTTGCATCCCAGGAGACAGAGATATCTGGATTTCTGCTCTGAGAGTGGCTTGTTTGGCAGCTTGATCGGCTTCCTCATTTCCCTTGATGCCGACGTGGCTGGGAATCCAGGCAAGAGTGATGGCTTTTCCAAGGCTGGTTATCCTGTGGTAGTGGCTGAGGATGGTCGTGATGATGCGAATATTGTCTCTGAGGAGTGGCTTCTTGATGGCCTGTAAGGCGCCTTTAGAATCAGAGAGAATAAGGGCATGGTCAGCTTCTTGCTGGATGAAGCAGTCAAGGGCGTTGGCTATGGCCACAAGCTCCGTCTGGAGCGATGAGCAGGAGTTTGACAGTCTCCAGGATAGGACGTGGTTTCCAGTGATGAAGGCGGCGGCTGAGGCTCCAGTATCTTGGTTTACTGAACCGTCAGTGTAGTAGACTTGAGAGTTTGGCCTGCTCCAGCTCTGTATTTTGTCCTTATATATGTTTTTAAGGACAAGCGGGTTTACCAAGCTTTTGGGGTTGTCAGGGAGCTCGATCTTTATATCGAGTGGTTGGTCATTCCATGGGGGTGGGCATCTGTATTCAGGAAGCGGTGTGTCTTGTATCTTGGCTAGGATGCTCTCCCTGACTGGCAGTGCTTGCAGGCTAGCGCAGACCTTGGCTGCCCAGGTTCTAGGATGGTGGTTGGGCTGGCGATTGAGGGCTAGATGGAGATTTGTGCCAGCTAGGCATTTATGTTGGGCAGTGGTGGTTTTGGCCACAAGGAGGGTCAGTCTTTGTTGAGCTCTGAGTTTGAGTGGAATGAGTCCCGATTCCATCTGGAGGTTTTCTCTCTTGGTCCACATGGGGGCTCCTAGCATGGTACGTGTGGCGTTGTTTTGAATTACTTCTATTTTGTCCCACTGTCGGTCTTTTAGTAGCCAGAGTGTGGGACAAGCATAGTCAATGAGGCTGCGTATGGCTTGTACATAGAAGGTTCTGAGGACATTAAATGATGCACCATCGTAGAGGCCCGACATCCGACGAAGGATCGCTTGTCGCTGGCTGCACCTGTCGCGCAAGTATTGAATTTCTGGTCCAAAGGTTAGTCCTTGGTCGATGATTACACCCAGGTATTGGTGTTTGGTAACCCAGTCCACAGGTTCATTACCTATGACCAGATTAGTGTCTGGTCTCCACTGGTGGATGGGAAGGGCCTTGGTTTTGCGGGCATTGATTCTTACTCCAAGGGAGATGGAGGCTCGGTGAATCTTGGTGAGGCAGCGCTGTGTCTTGTTAGAGTTTCTGTGTCCTATTGTGACAAGGGCAAAGTCGTCCGCATAGTTGAAGAGTTTGGCTCCATGCGGTAGTGCGATGTGCATGAGTTTTTCCATGAGACAATTAAATAGGAAGGGGCTAAGGATTCCACCTTGGGGGGTCCCATTTTCGTGGTTTTTGTAGGTGGAGTAGTGCCCATCTACTTTGACTCGTGCACTACGATTTTGTAGACTCTGCTTGATCCACGAGAGAAGGTTACCTTTGATCTGCTTGGATACGAGAGCAGAGAGTATTGCCTGCACATTGGCTAGTTCAAAGGCCTTCTCTAGGTCTAGAAAAACGATGTAACCACGGCTGTTGTTGAGAAATGATAGCATGGAGGCTATGCATTCTGAGGTGCCTAAGCCAGGCTGGTAGGCAAACATGTTTTCTGGGAAGGGTGGGCATTTCCAGCGGACTCTGTTAAGTACCATCTTTTCTGCCGTCTTGCTCAGGCAGCTTAGGAGGGAGATGGGGCGAGGGTTGTCAGGGTCCTGTGGTTTTGGGATGGGCTGAATGTCTGCTCTGTTCCATGAGGCTGGTCTGATTCTTCGTGTGTATGTCAAATTGATCAGAGAGAGTAGAGCAAGCTCCCCTTGGGGCCCCATTTTTTGGATCATTGTGTATGTTATTCTGTCGGCACCTGGGGCTGTGTTCTTAGAGCTTTTGCTTACTCTTAGTAGCTCAGTCAGGGAGAATGGAGCATCTGTTTCATCTTCAGTGTTGATGGCCTCTTCTATTTCTTCCCATCTTGCAGTGGTGAGGTCCTGGAGTGTTGCTCTGGTGGTGATGGGGAGCTGGTTAGAGCTTGCTCTATCCGCGAATTTGATGGCGAGTTCTTCTGCTGCCCTGCTAGGATCCCTGTGGGGGGGTGATTTTAGGAGGTTTTCCTTTAGCAAAGGAGTTGATGCTCCTCCACATCTGGCCCACAGAGGTGTGAGCATCTAGGTTGGAACACCACTCTAGCCATTTATTCCTCTTGATGTTGCGAGTCTCTTCATGGACATGTTGTTTGACTGCCTGGAGAGTGCGGTAGGAGTCTTCAGTGCGACGTTTCCTGTGCATTTTCCGAATGACGTTGAGCCGGTGATTGAGTTCTTTAACTCTGTCACAGTAATACCATCTGTCCCGATGAGTGGTGTGTTGTGGTTTGCAGAGGGGTATGGAGGAGTTTGCTGCAGCTTGCAGGGCATTGACTAGCTCGGCCTCTGCTTGGTCGATGTCTTCAGATGGTACGTAGGCTGAAAACCAATTGCTGAGGTGCTCCTGGAATCGGCCCCAGTCGGCCTTCTTGAAATTCCATCGAGGGGGAGGAGCAGGGATTTGGAAGATTTCAGGAATTGGCAGTGTGAGATGGATCTCATAGTGGTCGCTTGTGACCAGGGGATGAACTCTCCATGTGGCGTCCTGCTTTAGGGAATTGGAGACAAAGGTGAGGTCCAGTATTCCACCTCTGTCGTGTGTTGGCTCATGATCGTTGAGCAGGGAGACATCTTCTTGGTCATTCAGCAGGCTCATGATGTGTCTGCCTGCAGCACAGGGGCGCTCATACCTGAATCTTGGGTGGTGCGCGTTGAAGTCGCCTCCTATTACCAAGTCACGATGACTGGTTAGCCCGAAGAGGGTAGTCAGGTCTAAGCTACCTTTCCGTGGTCTGTAAATGTTGTACAGGTCTATGCAGCTGCCTTGAAGTTGGATGTTAACAGCGAGGACGTCGACATCTTCGCCACAGCAGACCGGTCGGGTTATTTCCTTTGCTAATAGGTTTTTCCTGATGAAGGTGGCGCTGCCTCTGTTCTCCCCTGGAGACCAGTGCTGGTAGAATCCATTGTATCCTGAGATTTTTGGAGGGTGTTGCTCTGTGCACAGGGTTTCTTGAACCATGATGACATCAATGTTGTCAGTCTTGGCTATGCCTTCAAGATGTTGTACCTTGTGTCTGAGACCCTGGGCGTTCCAGTGTAGGATCCCGAGATTAGACATCTTGATGATTTGAGGAGGTGGAGGTGGTAGGAGTGGTGGGTTGTTGAGGCTGCTGGTGGGTTCTGGAGACGAGGGCGTTGGCGACAACGGAGTGGGCTACTTCGATGACTTGATTGTAGGCATCTTGGGTGGTGGCTCTGGTATCGAGGAGTCGGACGGCTGCCTGTACGGCTTGAATGAGA
>JAXCGZ010000783.1:0-2500 GCA_037179515.1 Halocaridina rubra
TATATATATATATATATATATATATATATATATATATATATATATATATATATATATATATATATATATATATATATATATATATATATATATATATATATATATATATATATATATATATATATATATATATATATATATATATATATATATGTATATATATAAATATATATATATATATATATATATATATATATATATATATATATATATATATATATATATATATATATATATATATATATATATATATATATATATATATATATATATATATATATATATATATATATATATATATATATATATATATATATATATATATATATATATATATATATATATATATATATATATATATATATATATATATATATATATATATATATATATATATATATATATATATATATATATATATATATATATATATATATATATATATATATATATATATATATATATATATATATATATATATATATATATATATATATATATATATATATATATATATATATATATATATATATACATATATATATACATATATATATATATATATATATATATATATATATATATATATATATATATATATATATATATATATATATATATATATATATATATATATATATATATATATATATATATATATATATATATATATATATATATATATATATATATATATATATATATATATATATATATATATATATATATATATATATATATATATATATATATATATATATATATATATATATATATATATATATATATATATATATATATATATATATATATATATATATATATATATATATATATATATATATATATATATATATATATATATATATATATATATATATATATATATATATATATATATATATATATATATATATATATATATATATATATATATATATATATATATATATATATATATATATATATATATATATATATATATATATATATATATATATATATATATATATATATATATATATATATATATATATATATATATATATATATATATATATATATATATATATATATATATATATATATATATATATATATATATATATATATATATATATATATATATATATATATATATATATATATATATATATATATATATATATATATATATATATATATATATATATATATATATATATATATATATATATATATATATATATATATATATATATATATATATATATATATATATATATATATATATATATATATATATATATATATATATATGAATCATTTTTTACCCCGACCGGGACTCGAACCTAGGACTTATGATTACTAAGTCAAGGCGCTACTACTACACCACAGAAGGTTAAAAGGAATCCAACCTTATAGCTTATATCTGCTATACTTAGGAATGAACGCATTCTAACTGAATGCCACTATGTTCATATTACAGATTCCCCAACCTCACTCGTGGCTTCATTTTAGCATTTAATTCAAGTCCCAATCTCATTCGGGCCATGAAATTATCAAATAAGCACATTACATATGTGAAAACATGAATCATTTTTTACCCCGACCGGGACTCGAACCTAGGACTTATGATTACTAAGTCAAGGCGCTACTACTACACCACAGAAGGTTAAAAGGAATCCAACCTTATAGCTTATATCTGCTATACTTAGGAATGAACGCATTCTAACTGAATGCCACTATGTTCATATTACAGATTCCCCAACCTCACTCGTGGCTTCATTTTAGCATTTAATTCAAGTCCCAATCTCATTCGGGCCATGAAATTATCAAATAAGCACATTACATATGTGAAAACATGAATCATTTTTTACCCCGACCGGGACTCGAACCTAGGACTTATGATTACTAAGTCAAGGCGCTACTACTACACCACAGAAGGTTAAAAGGAATCCAACCTTATAGCTTATATCTGCTATACTTAGGAATGAACGCATTCTAACTGAATGCCACTATGTTCATATTACAGATTCCCCAACCTCACTCGTGGCTTCATTTAGCATTTAATTCAAGTCCCAATCTCATTCGGGCCATGAAATTATCAAATAAGCACATTACATATGTGAAAACATGATCATTTTTTACCCCGAGCGGGGTATATATATATATATGTATATTCTATATATATATATAAATATATATATATATATATATATATATATATATATATATATATATATATATATATATATATATATAATATATATATATATATATATATATATATATATATATATATATATATATATATATATATAGATATATATATATATATATATATATATATATATATATATATATATATATATATATATATATATATATATATATATGTATATATATATATATATATAATATATATATATATATATATATATATATATATATATATATATATATATATATATATATATATATATATATATATATATATATATATATATATATATATATA